>MAYD01768185.1:0-14839 GCA_001909325.1 Ruellia speciosa
CTCCAGGCGGCCTGTGGGATTAATAGTAAGCCTAAGGAGCTAAATGTGGACATAGATGCAGCAGACATAGATAATGAATTAGCAGCAGTGGAGTACATTGAGGATATGCACAACTACTATAAGCTTACAGAGGTATCATTTTTGCACTAATTTTTATCCCCGTTTCCTAGGATGGGGTGTTCTGTGTCTAATAATGCCCTTTTATTAATATTTTCAGGAAGATGGCCGCGTCCACGATTACATGGGCTCACAGCTAGAAATCAACTCCAAAATGAGAGCCATTCTTGTAGACTGGCTAGTCGAAGTCCACAAGAAGTTTGAACTGATGCCGGAGACCCTCTACCTTACAGTCAACATAGTGGATCGATTTCTTTCAATCAAGACTGTCCCGAGAAGGGAACTTCAGTTGGTCGGCATCAGTGCAATGCTTACTGCTAGCAAGTATGAGGAAATATGGGCGCCGGAGGTATTATTATTACATATATATACAACGCAACACAACACGCCTTCGGCCATTTGCTCTGCATATTTGCATTTGCATACAAATTGATGCTGAATTGGTCTGATTTTCTTGTTCATTTGTTGTGTAGGTCAGCGATTTCATTGCCATATCCGACAATGCCTATGTTAGGGAGCAAGTGCTTCTCATGGAGAAGGCAATTCTCGGAAAGTTAGAATGGTATCTGACGGTTCCAACACCTTACGTATTCCTGGTTCGATACATAAAAGCTTCTGTTCCAGCAGCAGATAAGGAAGTAAGATCAGTTGTGCATTATTCTGCAATCATTCTTCAACTCAGGTCTGTTCTATTATGAAGTAATGCAGTTAACTTAGCAACGATTTTTGTAGATGGAAAACATGGCATTCTTCTATGCGGAGCTTGGCCTGACAAACTACTCGACTGCCATAAACTATAGCCCCTCAAAGCTCTCTGCTGCAGCAGTGTACGCTGCGCGGTGCACTCTCAACAGGGCTCCTTCATGGACGGAGGTATTGGAGCACCACACTGGCTACTTTGAGGACAAGTTAATGTAAGTATGCTCAGAATTTTTTCAGGCTTGAAACTTGTCCAACAACTGCAGCACCTTCCTACTGAAATTTGATATTATCTTGCGATGATGATATTTTTCAGGGATTGCGCCAAGATGCTTGTGAAGTTCCACGCAGAAGCATCTGAAAACAAGCTCAAGGCGGTGTCCCGAAAATACTCTAACCCAGAAAGAGGCGCGGTGGCGCTATTCCCACCAGCAACAAGTCTTCTTCCGGCATAAGATGTGTGGTGTAATGTGTGTAGGAAATTATAACTAATCCTGATCAGTGTTTGTTTGGAGAGATGAGATCATTTTTGGATGTGATGATCATCATCTCGTGTTGGTTGGTTAAATTCTTTAGGGGTGGATTAATTTGAATGATGATGTCCATTTGGGATTTTATGTCTAGTAGTGAGTGTGTAGTAGTAATAGTAGTGTGTATGGCGCCATCATCAGTTGGTTTGATATTTACTCACTGGTAAAAAGTCATTCATTCAGACGTAAAGAATTCAAGCATTATTCTTTGATAGTGTGTGTAATATTGTCGTAATTATTATGTCTGATTTTGTCTTTAGCCATTGTGGGTGCAAGAAAAATCCACAATAACCCCCCATCCATCCATCCATTTACACTGGAGCTCCAAGTAAAATCTCCACTTCTTAATACTTCTTCCGTATTTTTTCTTTAACTACAATTTGATTTTAGCACTATTTATATAATTAAGAAAAAATAGGATCTTATTAAATTTATTTTAATATATATTTTTAAAATATCAACTTTATATTTTAGAGAAATTAATAGTTGAAGTTATGCATGTGCAGAGAGAAGTGTAATAAGCGTAATATATAAAAGAAAAAATACGGAGTAAATATATGACTTTTTACTTTTTAAATTTTTTTCAAAATATAAATTCTTCTTAAATATATTTAAACTAAATATAACTTATATTATCATATCTCCTATCTCTCCTTATTACATTTTCAGCAACTTGGTTTGAAATAAAGTATTTTAAAAAGTAAAAAATAGAAATTACATCATTTCTTAAAAAATGTGTAGATATTAGTACATACATATGATATATTAACATTTATAATATAACTGGAGTTAGCTCGATGATTAAGATGAGTTATTAAAAATCAAAAGTATAGAGTTGTTGCGTGAGAAAAAAATTCTTCCCGTTCAAAAGTTCACATACGAATATGGGGTTTTATATTTGAGGGACAACATGTGGTTCCTTAAAAAGGTTTGTCCGCCTGATTCGACGGGCAAAACTACAACCGCCTTGCATAAAGTAATGAACCTTCCCCTTGACTAGAGGCCTCGAATGCTTGGGGTTACAATAAAGTGACTTCTGCAGGTGCTCTCTTGGGAGCAGACAAATGCCGCTGGAGAAGTGGAAGTGGGACTAAAGAAGTGACTGCCGACTCGGCAGTCTTCCTACTCACCAATAAGCAATTTGATCCTGTTATGCTTTTGTCTCGAATAATTGATTTTGTCTCAAAGGGCACTTAGAGGGTCAATCGAGCGGTACTTGAATGGTTACCTTTGCAATAACGGCTAGCGTTGGCAAGAAGCATCAAGAAAAACCAGAATACAGTGAATGGAAGGCACATGTCACAAGGAATGCGAGCTCATACAATCACTGAAAGAGAGAGGAGATGGGATGAGAAGAACAAAGCTCGAGGGGCCGATTTATAAGAAAAATCTCAGGAGGCCGAGAAATAGAAGAAGTTATATTTGTAGAAGAAATTACAAAAACTTAACTTGCATAAAACATAGAGTGGCGAAAATAAATGAAAGTAAGTGCAAAATGTGACTTGCAGAAAGTATAAAACTACAGAAAGTGAGACGCAGAAAGTAACTTGCGGGAAGTGTAAACTACAATAATGGAAAGGAAAGCAATAAAGTCCTTGAATGTAAATAAAGGGATTTAGGGTTTAGGAGTTTTATCTTGTTGGGGGAGTATTGTCTTAGTTCCAATCCACTCCATTGATCACTAAAAATGCTACAATATTTATTGCTACAAGAAAGTAATGGCCGACAAGGTAGAGTTGCGATTGTTGATGAACAAACACATGCAAAAGTCCCTATCAAGTAACCTAATTTGGAAGCTACCACAAGTATGATCTTATTAGCTTCTCTATACTGCAAAAGTGTCAAGGAAACCATTGTTGAGGTGATGATGTCATCTTCGAGGTTTTCAAGTCTCGATTGGTGTCGTCTTAATTAAGTTGTGGTAGCATGTGAGCGTGAGTCAAGGCTAGGTAAATGGCCTGTATGGTGGGGACAAAGATGTTTGTCCTCGACCGTGAATAGTATCTTTGAGCCTACTGGAGAGCTTGAGGGTTGAGGCCTGGTTATACGAAACTTGTAGACCTTTTTTTCTTTTTGAGTGTGTAAACAGTGTTATTGAGGTCTCGAGTAGTCTCTGGAACTTAGCCAAATTTTGGTATATTTCGAACCTGTTTGCCATCGAGGTCAACGTGTTGACTCAGGGTCATGAGGGTGTTAAATCTCCTTTCGAGCCATCTATGGCAGGCTTAGGCTATGAGCATTTTTTGGGCCATATGTGATATTGAGTTTGAATTTTTTGAACGCTACTGCCATACTAATTAACCTAAACTAGTGGTCAATCAGTTTAGACTCACTAATATAAAGCTGAATAAACAGACAGGTCAAGTAAATATTCAATATACAATATTAAGTCTTTCATACTAGAAAAACTATAACAAATAGAGCACATCAGTCGAAATAAAACCAATAAAGCAAGTCATAAACCATGCATATAAGCATCCAAGGCCATAGCCCATCAATCCGGTAAACAGGGAGATCACAAGGCCAATCAGTCCATCCCAAAAACATGATATCCAAATCATAATCCCAGACAGTAAACATGATCCAATCAAAATAATAAATAATATAGAGTCACACAGACATAATAGATAAATCCTAGCTAATGCTATGGCTCTAAAAAATCCTCCACCCAAATGATCAGACGGCAGCATCCCTCAGAGGATCTAAAAGGAAGAAAACAAGTAGGGACTCTGTACGAACTAAGCAAGAGCTAAGGAAGCAATAGGGTAGGGGAAGTAGTATGATATAATGTGCATAAAGTATAAAGGACAGATAAAGAAAGTTGTAAACATCACTCCGTCCCATATAAGTGCTTCAACCACAACATACATAATGCAAGATGCAATGCACATGATATGAACGACTCGTGCAAAACTCGACCACTCACCCACACAAACACACACCCACAATTGTACATCATGGTGCTACTGTGTATTACACCAATGATAGGGGAGCATAGAGCTGGGGAACAACTTGGTACCCATCTCGCGGTCCTGATAAAATAGGGAGCACAGAGCTTAGGAACAATACAGTACCCATCTCTCGTGGTCTAATACCACATGATCCACATGTGAAAATAGCTTGACATAGCCCAAAAATACGACAAAATTCATCGACCTCAAATCTCGGCTCTTGTCATGCCAAAGCAAGAGAGGAATATAACACAATTCATAATTCTCACGACCTATGAGATAACAACCTAGATCACGATAGGTTAGCATGTCTTGTCTACTAACCCCACATTAGTCAATATCATGAAGCTTAACATAATTTCCAAGTATAATTCCATGGAATTAAGTAAATAAATCAAGAGATAACATCTCTAAAAACTATCATAATTCCTTACCTTAAATTCGAAGATGGCTAGCTACCACTCCAAGCCCGCGGTCCAAGCCAAGCAATTAAGGTTGTCTTAGATTCAACAAAAGCCAACACAATCGATAAGGTGCCCAAGGATTCAATAACCCCTAAAGAATTTTAACAATCCCGATATAGATGATCGCAGAGGTGTATTTCTGTTTGAGGAATCCAAAACCCTAGCTTCGATTGAGGTGAAGTAAATGGGTCAAGCAATGAGGCGGGTGGGTAATAAATCGACTTGGGTGAGATTTTCTTCCAAAATGGGCTACGTATGGCATTTGGATCAACATTCTCCTCCACCTTAGCTCATATTGGTTGAGGGAGCATTTAAACTCGTCCATGTCAGCATCAAATGTAATTAAAAGAAATGAATGGATTAGGCTTAAATTAGGAAAATTGGAGAATTTTTTTTAACAATTCTAAAAAAAGTCCATTTGATGAATTTTAAGAGTTAGAATATTATGGCAATTGGGTGAAATAAGATTCAACCTCAATTGAAATGCATCTTGCTCCTGAGGACAATCACAATGGAGCAACCCACAATTATTAAAAAAAAATTTAAAACTATCCACCTGTCCTAAATTGGGACAGGTGAGGTGACAGCTCCTTTACATTTTTACAGAGGAGTAAAGGCCTTTGGCAGAGTAACCTCATTTTGGGGTTGCCGTGCCACCTTATAATTTTTTTTTTTTAATTAAAATTAATGAGACGAGGTTGAGTCCTTATAATTTTTTTTTTTTAATTAAAATTGATGATACGAGGTTGAGCAACTCTCGTGGGTGTTTGGAGTCCAGACTGCTGCGATGCTACATCAGCAGTCTGTGAGAACACTGAAAAGTCAAAACTCAAAACAGAGGGAGTAATATTAAAATTTAAATCCACCCAGGAGAGTCAATAGAATATACGCAACTGAAAAGGGTCGGATAGTTCGACCCGACTAAGAACGTGGATCCCGCAATAAAGCAGTCCACGGTCTACGGTCCTCGGTCCACTCAATCTGAGTAGTACCTTGGCCTTTGCCTGCCAACCCAAATCCCCAATTACTTCCGATGCCCTAACTCCTCAGTTTCAGAAAACTCCCAATTTCCCAATTTCCCAATTTCAATTCCACAAACGAAAAGGGAAAACCCTAACCGACTCCCTCTTCCCTTCCCTTCCCTTCTCGCCCAATTTCCCTCTATTGCTCGCCAATCATTCGCCCACGCATCGCATGGCGTTCCCCTCAGAATCCGAGGAGGAAGACGGACAAATCGCGCCTCAAATCTTGTCGGATATGCCGGAGAAGGATCGGAATCACAACTCGCTGGCTTCACCCACGAGCTCCCGATCCGTCACGGAGACGATAAACGGCTCCCACCGGTTTGTCATCCAGGGTTATTCTCTCGCCAAAGGTATGGGCGTTGGGAAACATATTGCGAGCGAGGATTTCACGGTGGGTGGCTATAAATGGGCGATTTACTTTTACCCCGACGGCAAGAATCCTGAGGATAATTCCACCTACGTTTCGGTGTTCATCGCGCTGGCGAGCGAGGGGACGGATGTTCGGGCGTTGTTTGAGCTGACTCTTGTTGATCAAAGTGGCAAGGGCAAACATAAAGTGCACAGCCATTTCGATAGATCTCTTGAGAGCGGGCCGTACACGCTTAAATACCGAGGCAGCATGTGGTAAGTTGATACTTTTCTATTGCTCTATTTTGTTTCTTTGCCATCTTTGTGTTTATATACTAAAACCGCACGTGATAAGCTGATTTCTTTTCTTCTGGCTATTAGATTGATATGTGACTTGTAAAGGTGTTAGCAAAGAATTAAGAAATGAAAACAAGTAAACGATAATAATAATAATAATAATCAGTTAATGCCCTTGGTGCTCCAAATTTGACAATTGTGAAGTTATACCTCTAGTTTCTTTGATTACACTCCCTACTTTTGTTGGGTAGAACTCTACATAGTTTTATTTTGTGGTGAAGTGTTAACTATCGTTTTTGGCATATGAAACTGAGGACACACTAGTCTTTCGAGAATTTTCATTTGTCTTATGTTGTTTTTTCCCAGTTTCTTGGTGTTGGTGCCTCATTTAACAGGCCCGTATTCTGCATCGAAGAGCATTTCACGTGAATGGCACAGTAGAAAGTGTGAATTTTAGTTAATAATAAAGTAATAGTCCCTCCTGTTCGATATAATTTTAGAAGAATTATTCTATTAATAGAAAGATTGTGGTACTTAATTAGGTATGTTACTAATTTTATAAGTGTTTTTAACATACGTGATTTTTTTTTTTTTTAAATGAGAAAGATAAATGAAAGAAGGGGGTATCCTTTCCTGGTAGAGCAAAGCTTTAGATAAGAGTAACTGTTTCTTTTGTATCTAGAGATCACAAAAGAAACATTAAGCAGGTGTTTTTATTTTGTGGTGATGATTGTGCAAGCCTCTGTTAAAATAAGAAAAGAAATTATGTTGTAAAATTGGAAATCTTTGTCAATAAGGTTCTAAGATACTAAACATGAAGGTATTACTGTAGGATTAAACCAAAGTTTTTGTGTGACAGCGTGAAATTTAAGGTCCAGTGACATAGACCTAATTTACTTATCCTCACATTAGTACCTCTTCTCTTTTCTTTTATCCAACTCTATTAGGAGATGATTAAGGAGTTCTTATCTTACAAAAATAAGTTATGCTTTCGTTTGTAATTATATTCAGGGGATACAAGCGCTTTTTCAGGAGGGCCATGCTGGAAACTTCAGATTATCTTAAAGATGATTGTTTGAAGATCAACTGCACTGTTGGAGTTGTGGTGTCTTCTATTGATTGTTCAAGATTACACTCAATTCACGTCCCAGATTCTGATATTGGGTCACATATTGGTATGCTACTGGAAAATAAGGAAGGTTCTGATATTGTTTTCAATGTGTCTGGGGAGAAATTCCATGCCCATAAGTTGGTATTGGCTGCCCGTTCCCCCAAATTTAGATCTAATTTTTTTGAAAAATTGGATAGTAATGAAGAAGAGATTTTAGTATCGGACATGGAACCCAAAGTCTTTAAGGTGAGTAGAATCCATATCCCATAGTTCTTATCTATTTCTTGGTTCTCTGAAAAGGAAATGTATGGCTTGCTATACTCTCTTTCTGAATTGTTTCTCTGTCTGCTCACTACTGTTATCTTTTTGTTTGATGAGATGACTTTGTAATCAATTACTGACATTGAATAGCATGCTGATGTTATACCATGCATGGCAGGCCGTGTTGCACTTTATATACAGAGATGCCTTAGAAGATGAGCATATAGAATCTAGTTCATGTTCGACTCCTTCAGTAGAAGACACCCTTATTGCAAAGTTGCTGGAGGCGGCTGATCGTTATGATTTAGGGAGACTCAAAAGGATGTGCGAATCTCGTCTCTGCAAGGATATATCTGTCAATTCTGTCCCCCGGATGCTTGCTTTGGCAGATCGCTATAATGCTGCAGAATTAAAAGCTGTTTGCCTTAGATTTGCTGCCGAGAATCTTGCAGGTACATGACTCATTGATTTCTTTTTCTTTTTCCTTTTTTTTCGCCTCTATTAATTATAGCATAGCATTTGGGCATCTTCTTAGTTCCATGTCATATTGAAGAGGTTAATTTTTTTGGCGGTATGAATAGGTTTAGTTTGAAGAATTAATATGTTTCGTTTTGTTTTTGCTAAGACATCTTCTGTTATGTATACCTTTCTGAGTCAACCTTTGTTTAGTTGTCTTATACTGCAAGTTCGATAATAGTACTTAGTTATCATATTACTGATGTACCATAATGGAAAATGTAAGCAAATATATTTATAGGCTTGTAAATAATGTAATGTTGACATGGTGGTGTAATAATATAAACAAATATATAGATACGCACTGAACGGCATGTATAACATATTATAATACATGTTCATGTGTATGGGTGATTATAAAACCTTTTTCTAAAGATTATGGAGATAGATTTCATTCTACATTCTGCAAAGCAAAATCAAAACATTGTCTCGCTATCTTTGATTGAAGAAAGGAAAGGATATGTTGTTTTGGTTTTCCTCCCAATTCCTTCCACTAGGACAAGTGATGTGGTAGCCTTGGGCTGCATGCTGCTTCCTGTCTCAACCCCCCCCCCCCCCCCCTCTGAAAATAGAGTTTTTGCTTTTTATGCGACGTCAATTTTCTAATTTTGTTGCACTAAAGGTTTTGGCAATGTAGACTTGACAAAATTATTGTTCACGATATGAGTATTCTTCATATCTTATGGTCATGCTCGCTTTGGTGGATACATTAAGGGTGAATTGGAGTATTTTGGTGGCAAATTTCTTGGATTGGATTATTAATTCTAGATTTTAGTTTGTTTTATAACAATCTTAATATTAGCATGAGCCTTTATCCTACAAAAATAATGTGGTTAGGCTAGATGATAATAACTTATGCGCAATCCAATCATTGAAAGAAACATATGGCCTGAATGGACATAATTTGTTCCTGCTTGACAATGTTAACAATGAAGAAGACTAGTAGTGATGCAGTATGCCTAGAAATGGTAATTATTTTGCTTATTTTGTATATCTATGATCTTGAATACTTCTTAAGAAACAAAGATGACACTTAATACTTCTTGATCGAGTTGTTCATGCAAGAATCTTGAATTTATAACATTCTTGATTCTTAAGACTGATCATAGAATCTCAAGATGATGTAAGGAATAGTTTACTTTTGTAAAATTCAGTGATCAATTGCTTTCTAGGAAGTTTGTCTGTGAAGAGTCAAATCATCTCCCAAGCTTTTACAGAAATTTATTGAAGCATTGAATATTTAGCTATGTACTTGCTAATGTGAAAATGTGGACTCTTTTTTAGTCATTAATATTTGATGATCTTCTAGGCTGTGTTTCTTAGCTTTCAGCTGCATATTATCCGAAATTTAGCATGATCTTGGTTGGATAGTCTTTTTCTGTTTACACCAATAACATACATAAATCTCATGAATTTCTGAACAGCGGTCATGCGCTCGGACGGTTTTGAATATCTCAAAGAAAACTGCCCAGCTCTGCAGTCCAAGCTTCTGAAGACAGTGGCCGGCTGTGATGAAGATTGTAGCAGCGGTGGTACCAAGTCCCGGAGCGTCTGGGCTCAGCTTTCTGATGGTGGTGATACCACCGGCAGGAGGGTGAGACAACGGACTTGATCTTGGGATGTAAGAAGCTAGTACTTGGTTGCTTTTCTTCTGCTGCATAATGTGTATTGTGTATCTGAAAACAATTGTACTTATAAAAAAACATAGTTTTGGAATTTTCTTGCGACAATAGACAGTTGTAGCAGTTTTCATATTCTTTGCAGGATATTTGTGTTTTTGTTATTCTCAGTTTAGTTTAACCATGAAGGGGGGGGGGGGGGGGGGGGGGGGTGTGCATGTATAATTCTTACACCATGTGATGATACCTGAGCTGAGAGGTCTGTTGTATTCTACACGTGGTGTGGTGCATTGAGTGTATTTGGAATTCGTATGATTTTACTAGGGGTTTTATTTTTGTATTTATAAACTTCTTAATATTTTTAGATCAAATTATTATATCGATTAAAAATGTAAAAAATATTGTGTAGCTTCCTATGTTATGCCAAAGTTTAAAAAAAAGCATGAAATAAGAAATGACAAATGAAGCCTACGGTTTCCTAAAATTTTACGTTGTCTCCCCTCTTTAATTTTATTCATTGAAAAGCTATGAAAACAAACTCGTTTACCACAAATACTCGACCTTAAGAGAGACTCAATGGGGCACATACACAGCGTGAATTAACATCTTCCGAAGTCATTAACCTCACCATCAACTTTGTCAATGTTATTCTAGGTTCAATCAGTCAAGCAGATCTCGATTTACTCGATGCTCAATTAAAAAATACTCAATTCAAAATTTGAAAATTATCAAACTCGAGATCAAAATCAACTTGTACAATTTGCTTTTCAAGTCAAGATTAAGCATCAAAATTTTTTGCTCTTCTAGTATTAAGCTGCTCGACAAGCATTATTTTCTATAATTTTTAATTATTTTTTAAATTAGTCAATTAGTATAATGGAACAGTATGCATTAGAATGCAAATAACATTAGCAATTAAAATATTGTAACTTATAAATTTGTGTATTTAACTATTTAATTTTCAAATTGAAACAGCTTATAAATTTACAATTGTTTTCTACTTCCTTCTTTTCTTTCTTTTCTTTTCTTTTCTTTTTAATTTCAAGCTCTTTTACTTTAATTGTCTTTATCAAACATGCTAGAGATTGAGATTGTCGATCAAGTTCAAGCTCAAGTTTAAGCATGAAATTTGGCGCTTGATTAATACTTGAGCTTCAACTCGAACTCACAAAAACTTATGTCAAGGTTGTTGGAATTCATGCTTTTGAGCATAATTCAAAAAATAAATATTTAATTTCTTGGAAATTAAATAGTGTAGGATCGATAAACGCTTCGCGTAGATGATCGTAATATCTTTATTTCTCAAAATCGAATTTCGGTGAGTGTGAAATAGATAGCTAAAGATGACTAATTAAATAAGTGGTGGAAGGATAATTAAGGAGAGAGATATCATATTTAAAAATGAGATCCTTAATCCTTCGTATCCTATATTGGTTACAAAATGATTTACAATCTTATTTATAAGGTTTTATGCATTCAATGTGTAATAACAAATATGAAAGGCAAATAAGTGTGGGTTCAGCTCATATGCGCACTTGCCCTTTGAGTCTGTGTCGAGCCCAAGCCTGTGCTTGTGGACTTGGATATTGAATCTTGGAATGAGCTTTGGTCTTGGGTCTAGCCTTTGACCTATAATTATTTTTTGGACCAACTAAGATTGGTGGCCCAAACCATGAAAAGACTTGCATGGCAATAACTTCTAATGCAGTGATGGCCTGCTAAATCGCATGTTGTAACATTTGCAGTGATGACAACCATCAAATGCCTTTAATGCTTTGCAATTTCGTGTGGAAACTAGGAAGTGCCTATAAATAGGAGCATTAAGCATCCTCATTTTTGCACAAAAAATCATTCTCTCCACAAAAACTCTCTACAACTCATTATGCTCATTGTTCAGTTCGTCTGAACCTTTGCTATTGAAGGTGCTGCTACAACTAAGGACGAAGTCATTTTATCTTTGGGGACGATACATCAGTTCCACAAGCACTACCAAGGCATATTTTGTCTTGCAGGATGAGGGCTCCTCTCCTCGACTTACTCCAGTTTCGTCATTTCCAAGTTCTGCAATATAATTCCAGTTTCTGTTCTACTATAATTTTCTTTTTATTTCCATTCAAAGTGCACTGTATTCAACAAAGGTCAAATTGAAATCAATGAACTCGGGCGCATTGATTGGTATACATAAAATCGATGCATATGACTCATTCCTTTTGAGGTCGTAAATTTTGGTTACAATTTGTGACCAACTCCAACGTAAAGACAAAATTCAGTGTTAAAATTTGTTTGTTTCCGATAGTGGTATAGGGACAAATATGCATAAATGATTGGATTTTTCCATTATTAGCATTAATAATTTTAATTTTTATAAGTTAAATAGCTGATCAAATTTTATATTAATATCTAATTATTTTGGTATTAAAAATATTATTTATATTAATAATAATTTTTTAATTTTATAATAAAAAATATGTGTAAGGATGGAGAGCTGTGGTTATTTTGATGAAGACCAGAGACCTCCGATCCCCATGTGTTATATGGATGCAAGCTCCCCGGCCGGAGTTTTATACTTATATCAACAAGAGCTTTTAGAAGGATGAAATCACAATATTTTTAGGGGAAGAATTAATATTGCGATTTGAAAGATTTTCAAAGTGTGGTGAACAATATTTTCTCCGGAGATATCAAAAGAAAAAAGAGGAGATTTTTGTATTCTGTCCAAAAAATGGGGGGAATGCACATTTTCTTGAAACAATTCCCCTATTGTTATTTTACGCCTTTGAGCCCGCATAGAACCTTTGATTATGCCTCGCCGAAAGTCGGATTGTTGGGAAAAGCGTCTCAAAGCTATTTCGTTTGTTTGACACTAATTTTCCTCGCTTTATTCTGTTTCCTACTTGGTTTATTTGGCCAAACAGGAGTCAAGCACTTTTTAATCATATTCCCAAGAGGCTCCACACATGAGCTGATTGCTGCTGCAAGCAATGGGGAAAACACAGAAGTTTGGTCACTTTTGTCTGGCGTCGCCTGGAAATCGTGGGGCTGCCTGCAGACTGGAGTCCTGTTGCTCACTGTCACTGCTTTTAATGGTTTTATTGAACATCAACTACGGCAAACTTGATCCTTTAGGCGCCATAGGAAACCCTTTGAGTTTAGCCCTCTTTTCTTTTTTAAAAAATATATTATGTTAAATTTTATATTCAACATTTTTTTTTTTGCATAAAATAGCTATATCAAATTATTATCTATCATTTTGTTAGATATAATTTTATTAATTAAACACCTTTTAAACTTAATTCATTTATAACTTAATCCCTGCTAAATTGCGTCCTCGTCGAGCTCAGTCACAAGCCATTGTCACGAAGCTAGATATTGCGAAAGCTTATGATAGTGTGGAGTGGGGTTTTTTGGAGGGCTGTCTTCTCGAGATGCAGCTACCGCTCGATTTGCAGGCCCTCATTATGCACTGTGTCTCTTCCCCAATGTTTTCCATCCTTTGGAATGGGGAAGCCATGCCGTTTTTCACACCAGCGCGGGGGTTGTGCCAAGGTGATCCCCTCTCACCCTACTTGTTTGTCATCGTGATGGAAAAATTGTCGTTGGCCATTGAGAGCAAAGTTCAAGCTGGAGAATGGGAGCCACTGTGTCTTGCTGGCCGAGGGCCAAGGATCTCTCACCTATTCTTTGCTGATGATGTAATTCTCTGCCTTGGTGCCACCAATACAGGTATTCGGAGCCTTGTGGAGGTTGTGCAGCGCTTCAGTGTGGAATCGGGTCTTCGGATCAATGTGAATAAATCCAAAGCTTTTGCTTCCTCTCGTGTGCCAGCGTCGCTGAAGGAGGAGTTTGAGCGACGGATGGGGATTTCATTCTCGCCGCAGCTGGGGAAGTACTTAGGGTTTCCGCTACAACATGGATGGCCTACTGCCCGGATGTTTGATTCTTTGCTTGAACGTGTGGGGATGAAGCTACAAGGCTGGAAAATGAAGTTTCTGAATAAGGCTGGGAGATTGACGTTAGCTCGAAGTGTAATTTCGTCGATCCCCACATACTTCATGCAGTTATATTGGTTACCTCAGAGTGTTTGTAAAGCTCTTGATCGCCAAATTCGCAAATTTGTTTGGTGTGGCGCCTCTGGAAAGGGAATCCATTTAGTACGATGGAATAAAATCGCCTTGCCCCGACGCCTGGGTGGGTTGGGTTTACGACGAGCCCGGGATGCGAATATTGCGCTGCTTGGTAAACTTGTGTGGCAGTTGGTGACGCGAGAAGAAAAGAGCTGGGTGCAATCCTTTTTGGCAAAGTACTGTCCGGCAGGGGAGTTCTGGGGAGTATCACAGCGCCCTGGCTCTTTCCTTTGGCGGGGTCTATGCAAAGCAGCCACCAGCCTGCGCCAGGGTTTTTTTCTCCAACCTGGTAACGGACATTGCTCCCTCTGGTTTTCTGCGTGGCGTGCAGATGGCTGTCATTTGGGAAGGATGGTCTCGTAGGTCGAGGTGGGTGATACTACAGCCCAGTTGAGGGATGTCGTCTCCGATGGACAGTGGCAATTGGACACCCTCTTGACAGTGCTGCCGCCTCCAGTGAGGGAGGCGATCGTTTCTGTGCCACCGCCATTACTACATGAGGATGTTGCAGACAGATGGGCATGGCGCCCCTCGCCCCATGGGACGTATACAGCCAAGTCGGGGTATGATTCCCTCATAGCACAACACTCCGGATCAGCTTGGAATTGGCTATGGAAAGCTGGGAGTTATGGAAAAAATTTCCCTGCTACTGTGGCTAATCTGCCAGGATGCTCTCCCCACCAATGCGTTGCGATTTCAGCGTAATCTCCACACCAACCCTCTTTGTCAGATCTGTGGCGATACTCCGGAGACTTGGTTCTATTGTTTATTTTACTG
>MAYD01768186.1:0-16699 GCA_001909325.1 Ruellia speciosa
TCACAATAAAAAAATAAAAACACAATTATTCTCCTTTCTCTTCCTCTATCATATTTTTATTAGGGAGTATATTATATTATCTTTTTAGACTTTTACTAGATTTTTCCTTCTCCCATTCCCTTACAAAATTAATTTATTTATATTGAATTTTATAAAGTTGTTAGTTTCAAGCCAGGGTGTTGGTGAGAGTAAGAGAACTGTAATTTTAGACTTCCGGTGCTTACGGCGGACGAAGAAATTTATGCTTGTTTCAGTTGCGGATGAGGAGTTCTCCTGCACTAAAACCCTAGGTGAGTTGTAGTGCTTGAGCAATTGCTTGTAAATTGACTGATTGTAGGCTGTAAACGTGTTTATTTAATCTCTTTTATGGTGAATTTTGGATATTTCTTGGTTTACTTGCTGCGGTTGATGATGAGCTGCTTTCCATGGTTCTGAATTGGTCTTGGTTGTGTTGCTTTACCGGATGTCTTAGATTCGGCATTTTTGAACTGATACTTCATGTGTGTTGTGAAATTGACAAATTGTTTGTTTTTGATTTTTGGCGTGGTTGCAATTTTGTTCTGGAGTAGGAGCTGGTTAGAGTTTAGAAGATCATGTGTTTAAGTTAGAATTCGAAGTGATTTCGGTCAAACTTGTGATGTTCTGCTCCTAAGGTTGTAGCAACTGGTTGTTATCGTTCTGATTTTGGAGTTTGAACAAGCATGATAAGGAAAGTACCTGCAACCGAACTGTGGCAGCATTAGCAATTTGAGACTTAGAGAGTAATTCATGGTTGCTTGGTTGTTAGTTGTTACTGCTACTCGTTGAATGCATGAAGCAGATAACTGATTTAAATAGTAATGATCATTTTTGTGGTTTTCTTTGGGCAGATCTATTATTATTATTCCATCAACTTTAGCCAAGCAGGCTAATTTGTTTCCTTTCGGTTTGTTGCACACTTCGAGTTCACTGGACAAAATCTGAAGTATGAAGTAAAGGCGATTAAACTTTATTTGAAGGACTGGAAATAGTCACTTCCGTAAGTATTGGAACCAGACCAGATATCTAAAGGCAATGGGGAGGAGATTTGCTTTAACTTAAATTATTGATTTTGTCCTTTCTATTCAGTGATGGGCTTTCTTGAACGTCAATGATCTCCACAAAAAAACTGCATGGTGTTAAAGTTTGCCAGTTTTGAGGCTGTTGAGGGTCGTCCATGTTTAGTTAGTGGAATAGTCACAAGTCACAACGTTTCCGGGAGTTCACTCTTTTGTTATAACCAGTTGACATTTGTTGAGATATCAAGGTGTAAGAGAGTTACATTGTGATAGACAAAATCATGCCTTCAGAGAAAAAATTTCCCCTTAATGCTACAGATTACAAGTTGTACGAGGAAGTTGGTGAAGGTGTCAGTGCTACTGTTTATAGAGCTCACTGTGTTCCTCTTAATGAGACAGTTGCAATCAAGGTTCTTGATCTCGAGAAGTGCAATAATGACTTGGTATGTTATCTTATTTGAATGCGTTCATTACAAATGCACTTTTTTATGTGCTTGTACTGGTCTATCGAAATGCCACTACTCTATTGTTTCTCATGTGAAGTCAGTTACATTATCTGGTTTTGTGTCTCCACTCTCCATGCTCTAACAAATATGATTTGTTTATATTTGTTTTTGGCTTTTTAACACTACTAACTTGCTGCCCATGTAGACATTTTTCCATGTGCTAAAAGGGTGCCCTCTTTTGTTGTTCTGTTAACTCCAGACAGTATATGTTTGCAGTAGAAGAATTCACTTTTAGAGCCAGATTTATATGCTGTACAATCAACTTCAATGCATACAGCTTGAGCAAGGCAAAAATACACTCTGTGCAATAATATATACTACCTGCGTTCACAAAAGCTACCTCCGTCTCAAAAAAGATGTTATGGAGATAGTGACGGAGGTAGTATTAGCTATCACTACCTCCGTAACATCTTTTTTGAGACGGAGGTATTATTAGTTATAAATAAGTATTACATTACCTTTTTTGGCTAATTTTCTATCCCATCAATTAATAACATATTCTATCTTCTCTCTCCATCCACTAATAAATACTTAAATACCCCATTTCTCTCTCCATCCACTACTAAAATACCCCATTTCCCTCTCTTTTCCTTAAATCTCATGCCAAAACCCAATGTAACTAATATTTGTGGATGGAGGGAGTACATATATTTAGATAAAAATTTTAAGGGAACTGTGGAATGAGATAGTTGTCATGCCTATAAGAGTCCCTTAGATGCTTTAGTAAGATTGGTAGAATGTAGAGTGTTGTCAATTTATGTTAAAAGGCCAGGGAAGGAATGCCTAAACCTGGGGAAAACTATAAAAGGAGATATATTAGATTTGAATTTAAGTGAAATCTTTATTTTGAGCATGTTTGATGGCGACATGGGATCCATACATTCAACTTCGCATAGTGGGATGAAGGCTTAAATGATGATATTGGTGCTGATTAATATAAATAAAACTTATTAGATCATGCGAAAATGAGAATGATGGGGGGAATGATATCTTGTTTATAAGTTCGTGTGTTACCTCTTGTCTGATTATGCGAAGGTGCCAATGCGTGGAAAAGGAGACTGACTCATTTTTCAATGTTTAATATCAACAATATGCAGTTATTACAATTGGCTCAACATTTTCCTCTCTTGCTGTTTCTTCTAATATTCTTCTGGATTGGATTATCAAATCAATAGGATGGCATTCGTCAAGAGGTACAGACAATGATCTTAATTGACCATCCAAATCTCTTGCGAGCTCATTGCTCCTTCACCAATGGCCATCATCTGTGGGTTGTGATGCCATACATGGCTGGGGGATCTTGCCTTCATATTATGAAGTCATCTTATCCAGAAGGCTTTGAGGAGCCTGTTATTGCTACATTTTTACGCGAGGTTCTCAAAGCTCTAGTGTATCTTCATGCCCATGGGCACATTCATCGAGATGTGAAGGTATGAATGTCTGTCTTTGTTCTTACTTTCTATTGGCTGGATTTGTAGTGCAGCATGTTCTATTGTAAATATTTTCTAGTTGAAGCCTCATTCTGGTTTTCCACAATGACATCATCTCATACTTTTTGGTGCTTTGCCAGCCTTCCTAATGTTTGAGATTTCTTTGATAATAGTTTGACATCTGTTTGGCCCTGACTTCATATTCTTTGTGCACCATTTTGGAATCATGTGTCTCATATTCTCATGTGCTATATGGTTGGGTTGATATTGTGTTCTCTCCCGCAGACTCCAATGGGTCTTTCACCTAGTCCTGTTTTTGATTTTTGGGACCACTCCTATCTCTTTTTTACTTACCTACCTTTATTTCTTGGATCGTGCAGGCTGGGAACATATTGATTGATTCTAATGGTGCCATTAAGTTAGCAGACTTCGGTGTTTCTGCATGCATGTTTGATACTGGTGACCGTCAGCGTTCAAGAAATACATTTGTTGGAACCCCATGCTGGTAATTTTTGCATGAATTGAAATCTTTGTGTTTGTCAGATACTTATTATTTTCATGAGAGCATGAGTTCTTTGCCCTGAAACCCCCTTTTCCCCTTAAATTTATACATCATATCAGGATGGCTCCAGAAGTCATGCAGCAATTGCATGGGTATGATTTCAAGTGAGTATCTGCCGAAGAATTTATTTTATCCATTTCTTGAATCTAGTTGTGCTTTTATTGTTCTTATACAAATATTTTGCTTCAACAGAGCAGATATTTGGTCATTCGGAATAACAGCACTGGAACTTGCTCATGGTCATGCCCCATTTTCGAAGTACCCACCGATGAAGGTTCCTGGTGTCTCATTCACCAACATAAATTTCGTATTCTCTTAAAATATGCAATTTTCCCAAACTGCTTTAACAAAACATGCAGGTTTTACTGATGACCCTACAAAATGCACCACCAGGGCTGGATTATGAAAGAGACAAAAAATTCTCAAAGGTACTCTCATTTTAGGGGAATTTTAATGCCGAACCTTCCAGTTTGTAGCTGATACACTGGATTTTGCAGTCTTTCAAAGAAATGGTTGCTGCTTGCTTAGTAAAGGATCCCAAAAAACGTCCAAGCTCTGAAAAGCTACTGAAGCACCCTTTCTTCAAACATGCTCGCTCAAATGATTATTTGTCCCGTGCCTTACTTGATGGGCTGCCTCCTCTAGGTGAACGTTTTAGGATGCTAAAGGTCTTGTGCTCACCTCATTCTTTTGTTGGTTCACTCGTTCGTTTATAGAAAATTTAAGCTCATACTTAGCCTGCATTTTCAGGCTAAAGAAGCAGATATACTTATGCAAAACAAGGCATTGCACGAGGACAAGGAACACTTATCACAGGTAAAAGTGCATTTTTAATTGATTAAGCTTGTGTAACTTATTTCAGATATCTGTTCAGAATTATGCATGAAAAATATAAACTCTACTTCTGCAAATGGACTTTCAGGATATGGAACAGGGTCCAAAATCCCCATATATAAATATACATGTTGGCTGTTTTCTTATCTTCATGCTTGCCTCTGCATACAGGTCAAAGTTAGGCAAAGAATTCATAAATACACAGATGTGTTGCAGCTTGCAACAAGGAAAAAAAATTAACAATGCATCTTAATCAAAAGAAAGATTGATAAATTAGTGAAGGGGAGCATGTCTAGGTGTTATCATCTTGCTCATAAAGCGATACTTGTTTGTTCACTTTAAATAGCGTGCCAGTGTTTATTGCTGCTGAAATTGCTATGGTTGCTTATGCCTCTTTAAGTGATGGGTTCGAGGTCAAGCATAATGATCGAAATTGATGTTGATAAATATTCGATATGCTTATCAACTTAGGGGATGTTTAGTTTGAAGGTATGGAAATTGATTCAAATCCATTGGATAAATTTTTAATGTTTAAAAAGTTTTCATTGGCCAAGTAGTTGGTTTGTCACTTTAAAGTGCCAATAAAATAAATCAAAATATTTAAAATAATACCATGGATTCAAATCTATGGTTGAATCCGATTCCCAATTTACCAAACCCCCCTTATTTTGTTCCATCTGTTCCAGTTTCTGCAAAACCAAGTCTTCAAAAGACTTGTCACCATTTTTTTTCTTTTTTTTCTTTTTGACAAATTGGTGGTGATCTAAATTCAAATACATGACCTCCTGCTTTGGCTTTCATACCATATTAATTATCACTCACTTTAAAGCTTGGATTTATAGGAAGATGCACACATATTATTAATGCCTCCAGCAACATTAGACTTTATAGAGTTTAGAGTGACAATGATTTCGTGCACATCTGATGTAGTTGTCAGTATTTCCTTAACAATTATCTCCAGAGGACTAAGTGTGCCAATTTTACTTTACATTTCTGAAACTAAAAGAAATAAAGTATGGAGAATATGCGATTGAGCTATCATTAGATTGGGTGCATTAGACTGGAATAATAGTTTTAACCAATAGCACATTATAAGCCTCGGGAACCAGTGCGATTAATGCATTGTTAGTTTATCCCATAATTGTTTATGCTCATATGAGATTCTACCCGTACTATGTACAGCAAGAGTATATCAGGGGGATCAGTGCCTGGAACTTCAATCTGGATGACCTGAAGAATCAAGCGGCACTGGTATGCCATTTGTCAACAGATCAATTCGTGAATGTCCATTATGGAAAATGCTTCAGGAAGGTCCTATTGCTTACAGATTCAAGATGATGATATTACAAATTCAGAAGATTCAAGTTTGAGTGGGGTGCACACAAACAGGCAAGATGGTACTGAATCCCCAGTGAACGTGGCGTATTCTGAGCAGGCCAGTCATTCTAATAGGGCATCTCAATTGGAGGTATATATATCATAAGGAGTTGTCCCATGGTTGACACTTTCTTCCAGCACACACATAGATCCCTTTAAATTCTTTTTTAACTTCTTTATATTACCTCATTTTCATTTGGTGCTCTATTTGACAGGTGTTTCTTGTTTCCTCAGGATGAACTCAATGATATTGATGATTTGGAGAGTTCTTTTGCTGAATTTCCCATGAAACCTCTGCAGGCTCTCAAGTATGGCACCACTTTTCTTTGATCTGATAGTTGATTCTCTGGTAAATTTAATTGATTGCTGTTGCTACAGTACAAAATAAGGCTTGGATAAATATTAATGGAGTTATGTGCAACATACATGAGATACATTTTTGTGGAAAAGAATGTCCTATTTATAGAGGCATCATGACAATGATAACTTTCAACATAGAATAAAATCAAAACGAGAATATTGTAATGTTGTCAAAACTCTAGAATCTAAACAGAAAACAAGTTACTATAATAAATATTAAAGATATTAGCAAATTTTATCAAATATTGTTATATATGTCCTCAAAGAGGTCAAAAGGATACCCGGTTCACAAAAAAAAATTTAAAAAAATAGTGCATATGTGGGATGAGGACTTAACCTTCAACCCTTTTTTTCCTTCCTCTCCTTCCCTTTTCTCCACTTCATGCTTTGACTTGGTTAATCAATTCCCTATGTAAATTCATCCTCAACTTGTAAGTCCAAATGTTGGCTTTGGAAATGCACTTAAACTTGTACTTACCAACACATTTTATTGAATGAAGAGGTTGTTTTGATGTATGCGATGAGGACATGGGTTCTGATAGTCCAAATTCGAGAGACTCCGAACACTCAGATCCTGAACAGCAAAGTCAACAATTGGCAGTGACAAGTACAGTAGATCAAGAATCTGTAAAAGGTGATGATGGAGATTGTAGTCAAAGGGGATCCTTGCCCTATTCAGTTATTGCACAGCGTAAGAAAATTTTCAGCGGCTCGCTGCTTCCAGATAGGGTTCTCTCCCCCAAAAGGTTTATTGGCGACGGAGACAGGTATACTCACATTGTAATCTATAATACCCATTCGTGTTTTGAGTTGCTATAATACATTTACATTGATTGATATAAACAGAGATGGAACACATATCATAGAATTTCGCGGATTTCTTTTTTCTCTGCTGGTCATGATCTTATTCACTAAATCCTGTCGATATGTTAAAACACTAAAATTTGTGGTGGTATGTTGTGCATCAATTTAACCAAGCCATTGCATTTTCTTTCTTTTTCCGTATCTCTTTTGTAATGTCATAATTTTCACCTACTTTGTTCATATGAAGGGAATATGCACAGCCAAGACTTCAACCTGAGCGAAATTATAGTGGTCCACTGCAGTATCGTCAAAAGAAAGATTTTAGTAATTCTACTTCTGGTAATGCATTTGCCATTTATGTCTACTGCATTTTGAGCATTTCTAGTAGCTATCCACATCATATTATCTAATTCATGTTCCTATTATTCTGAATGTGCATTTTAGGGGAGGATTCATCGGATGGTGCAGTTGTGGAACGCAGAGGGCGTTTCAAGGTTACTTCAGCCGATCTGAATCACAAGGTAACAATTAATTCATAAAACATATGTTGTTTATCATCACCTCCTCAGTTTATTATTATTATGATATATGAATTTAGAAGTAGCAAAATCTAGAATCGGAAATTATGGGTACGATAACAAGAAAGGAAGATAGTACTAGTACTGCACGTTGTAAGCAAAACTTGAAAGGCCCTTAGAATGTCCTTAATAAGAGATGTGTCAGTTTTAAACAATGTGTCACTTAGAGATGAGTTTTGCACAAGCTTTCGTGAACAGCTGCAGCTGCTTATATTGCTAATTACCAAAATTTTCAAATCTAAAGTATCAATTTCTTAGAACAGACAGCATTGTAACCATTGCCTTCTTATTTAATTTATCAGAGTCCTGCAAACTACTACAACCCAAATTCTGGCATTTCCTTGAGCCCAACAACGCCAAGTGTTTCAGCATCTTCAGTTCTCCCATTATTGCAATTTATACTGCAGCAGAATTCTATGCAAAGAGTGAGCTCTTCTTAACTAAGTGACATATTATTACTTGTTTACCTATTGCTGATCCATTCCCACTCTTTTAACAGGATGAGATCGTTAAATTGATGAAGTATGTGGAACTAACCTCAGGTAAAGCTGTTTGACATTGATCTCTTGCACTCCAGCCATTTGTAATCCTTTCCCTCAACTATTTACAACGAATACTAATCTCTTTTGTGTGCAGGCTATATAAGCGAGTTGACAGAGGCAGAAATGAGTGATGTTTTGCAGGTATGATTGCTTCTGTTAAACGAGAAAAACAAAATCTGAATTTTCCAATTGTGTTCTGCTTCTGCAATCAGGAATGAATTTCACCAGTTGGTGTAGATTTGGAGGACTTTCATGGCACAGTAACTGTAAATGAATGTTTTTCCATGGTGCTTATTGTAGATGGTCCCCAGTTCCACAAAGGAGCGTGATTTGCAAGCTCAGGTGATTCAATTGCAACAAAGGTAAGAAGCAAAACCCTCCAATAAGCTGTGGTGAAAATGTTTGGATTTTACAGTTCCATAATGTGCTAAATTGGGTTCCAAAATTCAGCATTGAAAGCCAAATCGAAGAATTACAGAGACTGAGGGCTAAAAATAATCAGGTACGTTTTTGTCATTACTATCCTTCTTGGTATTCTCAGCATGTGTTGATTGCTGAATATAACATGGATAATTGACTAATTATGACCACCGTTTCACAGTTATTGCACCTTGCACCATTTGGGTGATGTTACAATAATTTTAAAACGAAGGTAGTATATAGGATGTGATTGCTAAAAGTTTCTTAGTTATCACATCTTGTATGTTCACCAATGGCATATTCAGCTGTATATTCACCAATTGTGGTGCTATACTCATCAATAAGCACATGTTGATTAAAAGAAACACCAAACAACATCAAAACTTCTACCCTTATGCATGATGATGTGCATAATTTCCACGCATATGCATGCATAAACATGATAATAAATAATACAAAGCAGTCCTTTTGCATCGGACAATAGTTACATGAGTACATCATTCATGCTTGTGCAGTTGGAACGAAAATTAAGCGCAACACACAGGAAAGAAGATACAATTCATGAGAATTGAGTCTCTTGGGAAAATATGGATGTGAATTCTCAAGACTATGTGCCCTCTCCTTAGTATATTTTCTCGAGTTTCCCTTGTGGATTTGCTGATAATTTTTGTAGTATTCTACAATAATGCATCATGCTTTTCAGGAGGGTGGAATTGGTGTGCTGTGTGAATATAAATTGTTCAAGGTATAATATTTTGGTACCAGTGCATTTGTTGTTCATCCCCAGTGGATGTAAGCATACACGTTTGTTTCGTGTTTGTCATTTCTCATGGCTTATTGGCGTGAAGTGTGTATTCTAATTTGTATGCTATTATTGTAATATGAATGTAATGGGCACGTTTGTAGGTATGTTATTGCTCATTCAAAGGAAGCTCAATGAAAGTTTGCAACAAATACAAACTTTACTTAAACAATTAGAGCCCAAGTCAAGGCAAAAGAAAGAAGACTCTTAGGTTCGTTGATTCAAATTCTACCTATATTTGCATTCACTTAATGGTCAAACCAACAATGGAATTTACTCTTTAATCCGGTCGGAGGAAAGACTGACTACTACAAGGGCTTGTGCCAACCAACAAGAAGGGGGACGGAGCAAAGACATCTCTTGGCCAGAACTGGGCATTGCCAAAATCAACACATTGTCGGTGGGTGGGTGGGTGGGTGGCGCGGGGGGAGGCGGGTTGGAAGAGGATGATTATAATGATTTAGCCTAAATGCAACTACATGTATTGCATTAAACCCTATTGTGGCAAAATTGTTTGGACATTCATTCAAAGATTGATTTTCCAGATTACACAGGCAACCCCATATAGTGCCAATCCTCCTCATGCTCACAACATGACATAAAGAGAGTATTTAACTGAACATAAATAAGGCAACCCTCAAATTTGATTTGAACGTGTGGCTTGGACCAATGACAAATCAAGTCTTTAACATAATATCAGCTGTTTATAGCATGAATATTGAATAATGCAAGTAGTTACACATTCCATCAAGCAAGGAAAATAGAGCTTTTGCTTCTGATTACTTGTACAATATATGATTACCATAGCCAATGACAGAATACATCAATCAAAACCGCAACATGGTGCAAACATACTAACATACCTCAGCCAGTTTCTCAATTACAACAGAAACTATGCCCTTAAGAGTCTCCTGTATATGGGGGTAAAAGGAAAAAGGAAATGTTAAGGCTGCAATTAGGTGAATATCTGTTGGCTAAATAATAATTTTAGATGAAAATGAAAATTAGGGTAATGTAGAAAATGGTTTAAGACAGAAAACTGGATAGGTTTTGCTTTTCAATCCATTTTACAAAGAAAGTGTAGTGCATATAAATGAGCGGGTTAGAAATGTAAGACAACAATAATAATAGCATATGGAACAAAAAGAACCCTATGAAAAATATTTTGTAAGGGTAAGCGGTCCAATCCCAGCAAAAAATGATTGTTACAGTTAGCCTTAACATAGGAGTCAGCATATATATACTATAACTTTACCGTTGAATGGTCTCTGAGTCCTAGAGACAAAACCAATCCTTTCGATGATCCAGAGTTGCTGCAGACATAAATAAAGGTTGTTAAACAGTTGGGTAACAAAAGAGGGTGCATCAAAAGTGAAATAAAAGCTACCTTATGCGTTCAATTAACTGCCGGGCACAAGCGACTAGCATGGGCTGCAATAGTCATCTGGTTTATCAGCATCTTTTCTTAATTCATGCATAAAAATATTGCAGTAAGAATATTCTAGGATCTGCCATCAAATTAAGATTCAGAGTTACCTCGTCTCGTTTTCCGAGTACTACATTAACACTGAAAGTTGGATCAACAGAAACACCTTCTTTCCTGGCAATCAACATGACAATGAAGCATTTTAAGGTGCCCATCATAAGCCAATGCTTAGCAGGATGAATATGATACACATCAGAAGAGTATCCATTTAATCATGTTTTCAAGTAAGTTTTTCCATAGTTATTTTCAACTTTGTCATGGCACTGACTACTGTATTTCCCCACAGATATAATATAATACAAGTATGATATATAATGATATACTACTATGTAACCAAAATGGAGGCAATCCCCAGCCAGTGAGAAAAAAACGCAATAGACTTTGCCTGCAAATCCCAACATACAGTGGCCATGAACTCAATCTATCATACCAAAAGCCATAAAAATCTTTGGGTTGTAATAACGGGAGAGAAGTTTGAGCTGTTATGAAATCTGTGAGGATCCTAAGATCAACACTTATGACCTCCCTTGCCTGTACATAAGAAACTACAAGACAAGTGCTAACTTATGCCTTAAAGGTGAAGGGTGAAAAAGCCCAAGAAACAGGAAGAAGATGCAACCATAAACTTTATACAATCGTTAAGTTTAAATTAAAAGCAAGTATGACTGGCATATTCATTTTTTTTTTTGGAAAAATGACTGGCATATTCTTACAAGAAGCAATAAGACGTCTTTACCGAGGCATCCACAACACAATCTCAACAAGCATTCAACACGAATAAGAAACCATGAAAGCATAGCCTTGAATGCACCCACAATGGAAAATCACGCAACACAAATGATTCACCAAAATAACAAACTTTGAGAGAGATTTGTATAGTATTGCATTTTTGGGACCGGGTTTTTGTGAGGAGAAAGTAGGTGTCCCAAGGGTAAAGGTTTGTTATTTTGGTCAATCATTATGGTGTTGTGTGATATTGTGATTTTCTGTGTGTGCATACGCAATGATATTTAAAATTCAATTGTTTTAGTACAATGGGAGAAATGCAATTATAAAAACATGATTTAACATCTACAAACATCTTCAATCTTCATTGTAGCCAAACACAAAAAAAAAAAAACACCATACAACTAAATAATAATCATTATAATTAATAAAACATTTGCGATGGGTAAAAAAATGCATTAGACAGCCATCAAGCACAACAACATACTTCCTCCGTTTCGTTTTATTCGTTACGCTTTCCTTTTTGGATAAATTTTTGTGGTGAAATGAAGGGTATTTTTGGAATAGGCCCCACTGTTTGACTTTTTGTGTGTGTGGTGTGATTGTTATTATATTGTGGACCAAGGGTATTTTTGGAAAAAATAATTCTCCTTAAAATGCGTTAAAAAGGTTAAAAAGGTGAAGTGTAACGAATACGATACAAAGACTCGGTGACATCATACCTAGCATGTAACACTGTCCCCATGCTACCAATCTGAGTTGCCATCACCTGAAATAGTATATACATAATCGATTATCCTACGGTTCAAAAACTGAAATTAGAAAAGGCTAAAACTATATACACATGTATAACTCACAACATAATGATCTTCGTAGCTGCTTATGACAATATCCGTCTTCTGCCCCTGGCAATATAGCGCGACAAAAAAAAATTGAATTTATAGTATTCCAAAAAAGCCTTTTCTTACTTCAACGTGGATTTTCAGTTTCTAAATAAACAAATCGACAATCTCCCCAACAAATTGGCCAACTCTGTGGGAATTAAAACATCAGTAAACCAAAAAAAATCCATGAAAAATACACGAACGAGTGCGGCGCAGACGAAAAATGAACTCGCCTTGATATCCAAACAGTGCGTGGTGTGGCGTACGGGAAAATTAGCATCGGATCCTTCCATATATGCGTGAAAGTTTTCGATCTTCTAGGGTTTACTTTCTGAGATTTTACTCGGCAAAAAGACGAGACTCAAATTGATTCCAACGGTTTTCGAAGAAGTACATAGTATAAATTTTATTTTGTTAGATTTAATTAAAACTATTGGGCCAAACGTGAGTTGGATCTTCCAAAGCCCAAATTCAAGTATTGGGCCATACTTGTTGCTTCTTTATGGGCTGTCCAAAAATGGGCCTACAGCCCAACAGTGGGACAAGGAAACAAATTGTAGAAACAGAATCAAACTCAAAACGCTTAATCTTATGATTGGAAGTTGAAAGTTTAACCAATAGGCAAGCTCTAATCCCTACAAATTCATGGTTTTGTTGTTTCCAAACTTCATATTTCTAAAGTTTGTAATATTTTTTTAATGAGATGTAAACTCTAAATAATTTACATTGGGAAAATTTATTTATCATGCTCAATTCTTCATGAACTAAAATAAAATTCTCTTTAGTTAGAGGTCAAAAGTTTAATAAAAAGTTAATGGGGTGATTTATTATTATTTTTCTTTTAATTAGTTGGATGTTTAGTCCAACTTGGATCATTTTCTTTTTGGCAAATTCATTTCATACGTTTGCAATATGCGGAAGTCATGTAAAGACCCCTATCAGTACGATTTATATTGTTGTTACATATTTAAAATGATAAACTTATCCATTGCTCCATTCAATGCGTAATATTTATCCTTTAAACCATCTTATAATATTTAAATCATTTCTCATTTATGTATTTTAAAATAATTATTACACTATTATTCTTATTTTTTTTTCTAATTTCAATAAAATTATTGCATTGTTTAGTAATTATTCTCTTTTAGTTACTCTTCATTTCTTAATTATTTTAATATTTTCTCTTTTAGTTATCTTAAAATAAATATAACATTTCCTCTTTTTAAATATTTTTATCTCTCTTCATTAAAAATTAATATATTTTAAGTTTCGTTCTATTAATAAAATACTTTATTTATCTTTCATTTCTTAAAAATTACATCCAATGCAATGTTACAATATATTAAGAAATTGAAGTAGTAGTATTTTTCTCCAAAAAGAATATTTATATTCAAATATAGGTATTTAAAGTTAATATTTATTTTTTATATTTATTGTGAGCTTAGCTCGTAAGTATAATTACAATAAATTCAATAAAGAAAAACTATAAGGCTATCAATATATGAGAGCTACCAGTCCCTTCGATTTTTTTTTGGAGGGTTTTTTTTCTTCTATTCCCTAGCACTGCTAGCAAAAAAAAATATATGAGAGCTACCTCGATTATTGACACGGGAACTAAAGTTTTGGGTCTAGTCATTGAGTATACAAGGAGGAGGAAAAGCTTTATTGCCTTACGTGTCCTAACTTATCTCGGAGCTTCCGTGGTTCCTGAGAAATTGACACCTCTGCTATTACCGGGAAAGGGAGTAAAAGTTAATTTAACTAAAAAAATTTCTGAAAAGCAGGCACAGAAAACATGATGCGCGCATGGTAGTCACGTACTGAGAGCACTGAAACACTCTGGAGCCGCCATGGGAATCGTGATCTTACACCACCCGCACAAGAAGCTGGATCATTTCCAAGATTCTCGCTCCGCCGCCCACCGCCGCAAGGACAACCACGGTCACGAATCCATCAGGCGTCAGCAGAATGCGTTTCCAGCTGATTGAAACGGCGTACTGGACAGGCTGCAGGTTTGCGTCACGAGCGGCGTATCCTTCCTCGGAATCGCGATTGTGAAAGAGCTTCTGCTCAACGGATTCTCCGTCCGCGTAATCGTCGATACTGAAGGTATATATAATACTGTTATGCATTTGATTCTCGTGAATCCAGTTCCAGTTTGAACGCAAATGTTATTGATTCGTTGATTAATCGTTACTGTTTTGTTTTTTTGCGTTTAAAGATAATCATTTTGTTTCCTCCACCGCCGCCGGAGTGCGATTGTTTTGTCAAATCGTTCGGATTTTGTGTTCCATACAAAGAAATATCGTTGGGATTGGTTTTCTCGCTGTTTGCGTTTTATTTGTTGGTTAATTTTTCAGTAGCATTTTCTTATAAGCAAATATGGCAGAAAATTGCATTCTTAATGATGATGAACTGTGGTTTAATAGTTCCCGTTTTCTGATCGATCAACATTTTTAGTTCAAAAGTTTAATTAGCAGTTGTCAAGTTGGAAGAAAGAACATAAAGGAATGAATGGAAGGGTTTTTTTTTCAGATATATATATTTGGAAACAGAAAATTTAATCTTTATATATATACATATATGCAGAACAAAGATTACACTTGGAGTACATTTTGTGGCTTTGAACATCTGCACTATAACAATACCAAAACAAGAAGTTTTAAAATTGGGCAATATTTGAATCATTCTCCAACAAATTCAGGTAGGAGATGATTTTGTCCATGTAACATAGTTGCCTTTCTGTTCTTCTTGTTTTAATTGATAATATATGCTTGTTCCTTGTTCCTCCACGTTCTGTAATTTCTCTTCTATATCAGTACCCTTTTCTCATGTGCTGTCATTGTCGATTGCCATGCCAACAAAACGACTTATTTGTATTATATGTGGCTCACACTTCATTTGCCGACTAGGTTGTTGAATCAAATGGCTTCCAACATGACATGTGTTTCAGTAGAATGTACAAAGTAGGTGTGTAATTAATATTGCATTGGAAATCTGAATGCAGAAGACGTGGACAAGCTGCGGAACATGGAACTTAACAGCATTGTTGAAGTGATCATAGCCAAGCTAACCGACGAAGTGGAAAGCCTAGCCGAAGCTTTTGATGGTTGCTCTATTGTCTTTCACACCCTTCATTTGTGGACCCTGCTGGAGTATCGGGTTACTCTGTAAGTAATCATCCCTTACCGTGATTAGTTTTTTCTAAAAGAAAAAGAAATTCGTGCTAAGCCAACGACCAATTTGATCTTTCTGTAGAAAGCAATGGTAAATGTTGAGGTGAACACAACAAAGAATGTTAATAAAGGCATGTGCAGCTTCGCCTTCTGTTCAACGCTGCTTGCTCACCTCTTCCCTTCTGACCTGCATTTGGCACGACAACATTTCTCTTGATGAAGCTCCACACGTGCTTGACCACAACGGCTGGAGCAACGAGTCTGTCTGCATTAAGAAAAAGGTACACTATATTGAAAAATCCAATCATGAAGCATCCAAGTCATGTATTGATATCAAATTTGATTTTTTTGCCACAAAGCTATGGTATGCGCTCGGGAAGCTGAGGGCAGAAAAGGCGGCCCAGGAGATAGCCAACGAGAACGGTTTAAACCTCGTGACAATCTGCCCAGGGCTCATCACGGGCCCGGGATTCTACCAGAGAAATCCAACCCCTACTATTGCATACCTCAAAGGCTTTCGGGAGATGTATGCAAATGATGTGCTGGCAACTGTTGGCGTAAACAGACTAGCCAAGGCGCACATTTGCATCTTGGATGATATGAAGGGTACTGTGGCCTCAGGCAGCAGGTACATTTGCTTTGATCGAGTGATCGAGAAGGAAGACAAGGTTGAGATGCTAGCCTGTGAGACGGAAATGGACACGAGCACAATAAGAGGGGTTTCACTGGGCAACAGGCCAGATCAACTTGTGCCATTTGTGTTGTTTGATTCTAAGATGGGCAGATTAATGGTGAAAACACTACCTGCAAGGCGTTGTAATGAATGTTGAAATGTTGTTGCTAAGACAATATTTGTAATGTGGTGAGTTAGGACTTAGGATTCAGGAGGGTGTGCTAAACTTTCTGTGCATTATGTATTTGAGGGCTGTTTGAATAGTGTGTTGTGAGTTGTGACCTTGTGTGCAAAAAAAGAAACCCCACTAGTGTTACTAACATCTAAATGGAGCTTTTTTAAGGGAATTCCACACCACCGGCACCCTATCGAACACTACCCTTATAGCTGCCATTATATTATAGGGGTGTAATATAACCTGAAACCCCTCATAATCTAGGTGGGCCACCATAAATATGAAGAGGATTGGGAATTGAGGTAAAATTTCCCTACTATTCCCTAC
>MAYD01768191.1:0-10686 GCA_001909325.1 Ruellia speciosa
AGTACATATGTAAGAATTTGGAATTCGACTGATATCAACTTACTCGTACTGTAAATCAAGATATGACTGGTTCAAATTTGGTATATTTTTCTTATATCCTGGATGACCATGTCATTACACAAAACTGAGGCCCCAGATAACTAAATTAACTTAAAAGAGATTTGAATATATTGCACAGGACAGGTACCATGTTAACATTTCAAATGAAGACAACAGACAAAAACAAATTGATAAAACCAACGCAAGCAATCATTGCAGTCCCTAAGACTTAGTGATTAATAGCTTCATCTAGCATAGTAATTGTTGAAATGTGGAAATGACCAACCACAAGGAATAGTAAACTGGACTTAGTCCCACATAGGAGATAAAGGAGAAAGAGGGTGATTAGGTGAAAATCAAGAGTTTGGCAGCTTAGCCCCTCTTTTGATGAGTAACCCAACAAAAAATCCACAATATGAAGTTAACACTCTTCGTGTTAGAGTTTGTTTCATTGTTGGATTCATTTGTCTGAAACATATTAGAGTTAGGGAACAATCTTGGATAGTAAAGATGCAGACTAGCTAACCTGTATCTTCAGATAAGCAAATTCTTGGTTGCAGCTTGTGTTATTTTCTCAGTTTTGATTACCTTACAGAAATGTATACAAGTACTGATTCTAATGAAGCAGACAAAAAATAAGACACTATATAGGTTTGCTGTGCTGATAATCCTCTTTTACATCAGAAAGGTGTTCAAGACAGGCTCCATGCTTTCTTAAGCATGTGTATTCTTCACAGTATATCAAATGCTTGGTATAAGAAAGGCAGAGTTAACCGAACATTGAAATTGAAAAATGGACAAATATACAAGCTAAGTAGCTGCAAAAGTTCTTTCATCTTACAAAGGTAGCAAGATTACTGAGGAGATTGAAATTTCCATGCTGAGAGCGAACTCATCGGTGTTCCCTTCCAACAAATGATTAAGCTTTTACCATCAATATCGAAGGTGAAGGAATCTCCAGATGTAAATCTATTAAGCACAAGATGTGCTTGGTACACGGCAGACATACTCAGTTCCGTCTCTTCGAGCCCAAAACTCATAAAGAAAGCCCTCCACACACCAATGCTGACATGCCTAATCTTCCTCTCGTCTCCCTCAGCAGCAACAATGTTCCTTATTGATGTACCAAAGCACGTTCTTTCAGCAAGGGACCTGTGCTCCTCATCATCCTTTAAAGACTCTGCCATGGACTCAAAATAAGCACCAAAGAAAAATAGTGCCTCAACGAATCTGTCCTCAAATACCGGATTATTGCAATTCCCCTCAACTTCAGCAATAACCACCACACGTGGATTGATAGTTTTTATCACTCCCATTATTCTTTCGAGCTGATCAGGTCTACTGATCATATGCGTCAAAGTGAATGCGGCATTGACAGCGACAGCTTCATCAGCATCTAGCTGAAAGAGACCCTCATGGAGATCTGAGATATTGTCTACCACAATGGGATTAAAAGAGATTTCCAAATCCAAGAACTGAGCAAAGCTCATCAACTGCCTACCCGTCTCCTCTGTACGTGCTTTTGATCTCATCCCAAGTCCAACAGCAGTGATCTTGAGATGTTCTACAGGATGTTCGCGTCTAGATGCTAGAGCTTGCATCAAAATTATGCACTGTATGCCTTTCTTGATATCAAAATCCACGAAGTGTACCTTGCTTGCCTCAGCTATGTTATCTAACACAGCTTGAATCCCAGAAAATTTAGTGATCTGAGAAAGAGGTAGGGCATTGTGAAACGCAATCAGAGCTGAGTCAGGGCTGTGCAAGGCTTCCAGAGGATCCTCAACCTTCTTCCCCAGTCCCTTGGGGGTAATTCTTCCTGTTTCTCTGTCAATCTTCTCATGTAGAGCTTCTGCGAAATAAAATACCAACCTTTGAACTGGAGTCCCTCCTGGAGAACTCTTGGTATCACACTCGAGCAAGAGATTGCTTGCACGTTCGTATTGCTTCTTGCCTATTCTCTCCACACATGAAAGGAGATTCTGGATAAGGTGTATACCGTCATAATCTTCTTTTGAGTGGCACAGAACTGAACCTGGATAGGGATGGCTGAGCACAGAAACATCATTGTTGCTCTGTGGCTGTGACGTGGTTAGGATGAAATTCTCAGCAGCCAACTGAATCATCTTTTCAATTGACAGGCCACAACTCAGGTTGCAATCTGTTGAAAGATTCATATTCTCTCCATCTAATCTTCTGCACCTGGTTCTGTACTTATTCAGAATATCAAATGATGCTGCACTAAACAGATCAGGCCCGTTCCCTGCCTCGAAACCCTCTGGCTTTTGTGAGTAGATCCATTCAGTCTTCTGAAACTCATCACCACAGGGTGGACTTTGTAGTGAAACATCATGGTGATACAGATCATTCTCAATCTTGTTCCCAAGCACCGTAAACTGGTGGTTAATATGATTCTTGTAGCTGGAAAACCCTGGCGAGGCTGTTATATTTTTGAAGAACTCCCTGTCACAACCCAGCCAATCCATGTCCACATCTGATTCTCCCCATCCTTCTTCTCCATTGTAGCCTCTTTGGTTCGCTGGATCCTCCATGCTGTTTGATACGCTGTGGAAATTGATGTTCAGCAATTTTAGCTAGGAAAAAATCTATCCCAAAATAGTTAAGGTTTTCTGATTATACAATTTATTGGAAGAATTTGCTGGGAATCTTCTTGTTGACTTAAATTTGGACAAGGAAAGCAAGCGGTGTTAACAAGTTAAAGATAAAGGTGTAATAAATTATGACAGCTTTTTTGTCAGCAACTATGGTTCATTTTCAAGATCAAGCGCAGCTGCACTCGGTCAGGGAGGAAACTACAAATAAATCATGAAAAACCTCGAGTTTTCAGCCACAGGGTCTAGTTTGGTAACCCAAATGCATTACATGCGTTGGTCAGTAGGTTAAACATACAGCATTTCATTCTCTTGAAGTGGATTTACATTAATAGTCAATCCAGTTGAGAAATGATGGAAAGGCAATTGCTTGTCATGTTTGTCAACTTTAAAGAAATACTGGAAAATGGGGACTTCTCTTCAATCACTGAGAATGCATCCTCACAATCTCCTATAGCTGTCATGACCTCACTGAGCATGTCGTTCATGGTGCCCTTATTGCTCCCGGGGAAGGCACTGATCGCCTTCTTGTAGTTGGTAACTGCAGTCTGAAAATCCTCCTTGCAGCTGTTGAGAATGAAGTTGTGCTCAGCAGAGGCATCTGGTTGTTCAGCAGACTTATTTGCCTCAGACAGGGCGTGTTCAGCGAGTTTAGCCCCAGCCTTCATGGTGACTTCAAGGACGGATGTGATGTCGGATTTGCCATCAAAAAGGGGAACAACTGTGGCAACGCAAAGGGAGGGATGATCTGCAGCTTCGCATATTTTCTTCACTTTTGGATCAATGTTAGTTGACGGGGCAAGTGTTGTTGGGGAGTCAACTTGGTAGGGGAAATAATCATATTCTGAAGGTGACGGAGCCATGGAGCTGGATGGCGGCATTGAGATTGATGAAGACAAAGGCGGAGACAGAGATGGTGCAGATCCCCATCGTGGAGATGGCACTGGTGCTGGCACAGATGCAGGTCCCAGGGAGGGTGCTGGAGCTGGCACGTATGCAGGCCCTGGGGAGGGTGCTGGAGCTCTTGTCACTGCAGGCCCGGGGGATGCAGGCACTGGTGCAAGTCCTGGGGAGGGTGCAGGTCCCAGGGAGAGTACTGGAGCTAGCACGGATGCAGGTCCTGGGGATGGTGCTGGAGCTCTCTTCGCTGCAGGCCCTGGGGATGCAGGCAGTGGTGCAAGTCCTGGGGAGGGTGCTGGAGCTCTCGCCGCTGCAGGCCCTGGGAATGCAGGCACTGGTGCGAGTACAGGGGATGCAGGTCCTGGGGATGGTGCTGGAGCTCTCTTCGCTGCAGGCCCTGGGGATGCAGGCAGTGGTGCAAGTCCTGGGGAGGGTGCTGGAGCTCTCGCCGCTGCAGGCCCTGGGAATGCAGGCACTGGTGCGAGTACAGGGGATGCAGGTCCTGGGGATGGTGCTGGAGCTCTCTTCGCTGCAGGCCCTGGGGATGCAGGCAGTGGTGCAAGTCCTGGGGAGGGTGCTGGAGCTCTCGCCGCTGCAGGCCCTGGGAATGCAGGCACTGGTGCGAGTACAGGGGATGCAGGTCCTGGGGATGGTGCTGGAGCTCTCTTCGCTGCAGGCCCTGGGGATGCAGGCACTGGTGTAAGTCCTGGGGAGGGTGCTGGAGCTCTCACCGCTGCAGGCCCTGGGGATGCAGGCACTGGTGCAAGTATAGGGGACGGTGCTGGTGCTGGCACAGCTGCAGGCGCTGGGGATGGGCTGGGGGAAGGTTGAGATAGAGCAGAATGGAATAAGATGATAAGAGAATAGGAGAGGAGCCTGGGATTATGGAATGCCATTACTAGAGGATGTTTGTGTGCAGTTCGTAAAAAATTTGAAGATGACGAAGGCAGAATAAATATGGATTGGTGAGAAAAAAAGGAAGTAATCTTAGGGGGTTAAATGATTGCTGAATGATGATCATTCAATTCATAGATGGTTGTGAAAGAAAAGAGGGTGGCCACATTTAAATGAAGTTTCCTAAATTAAAGAGTGAGTAGTGGTTGTTTCAAGCATTTCATGAGAATTCAATTCAATTTAAGGATCCCATAACATTATCCAACAGTGTTTATTTGAAATGCTCAAGGTTATATTATCAGTACAAGGAAGACACGAGCTACTTGAGCTTTTACAACAAGCATAGCCACTGCAGTACTGGTTGGTTGGTGCAAACACACACACACAGAGCTACAAAAAGTACATGATCAAGTTACCCAGCACAACACAATTATTTTCAATAAAACAATTCTGGAGCCAGAAAACATACAAGTAGTTCCCCTCACCAGAAAGAATCCATGGGAGATTAGTCAGCATGTTTCACAACAGTAACAGGGCATGTAGCATTATTCACCACATAGTTGCTAACACTGCCCATAATTGCCCTGCATGAATCACATGGATATAAAATGTGAGATCAAAATCCAGGTTTGTTTGGCAGACAGAAGAATAATATGTCAATGTTCATGGAGATTGGAGAATATCCTGAGTAGAAAAAGTAAATGCCCGGCCAAAAAACCCTTGGAGATTCAATGCAAAAAGAGCATGAATAAAGGAACAGAAAGGAAAGAATATTAGAAGGAAGAAAGAAGGCAACCTTTTGATTTTGCCAAGACCTCTATTCCCAATAACTAAGCAGTCAAGGGGAATTTTATCAACTGATTCACAGAGTTTCTCTCGAGCATCACCCCAGAAGATTTTCATCAGCACCGTTATCTGATCATCCATGGGCATAAATCACTGTCACTAATTGGTACTACAGATTAAATCTCAATGCAGCAGAAGAGAAAAATTATTACCTCTTTCTGCCTTGCTGCAGTAGAGACAATATCAAGTGTTTCAGGATCAGGGTTGACTTCATATTTCTTCATGACATGGGGTTCCGAAAATTCACTCAAAGGAATCAGAGCTAATAAGATCACAAGAATTCAAGGGTTAACTGGATAACCATAAATTAAATACCTCCCTCCCCCCTTCATCTCTCTTCACAAAACCAATACTCCAACATTCCAAGAAAAACCTTGATAACCAGGATCGCCATCTTAATTAGCTCTTTCCCAATCAAATAAAAGCATTTACAAGGGACAGTTAGATCAATTACTTTTGATACACCAAAAGGCGCACAACCTAACATAAAGTACAGATCCACAAAGTATAGCATCATTGAAATACCTAGCAATCACAGAACCAAATTCTTCTGTTGCTACGGAGTCGGTCAACAGTGAGATCATTCGTTTGGTCCCCATCACATTAGTATTAACAAAAAACAAGCTACCAAAACATAGATCCATGGGCTGAGATACTGATCAAAATTGACAGTGGCCCACCTCACCCGAGACAAACGGACATAACCCAAGCGCAACCACATAGAGAAGAAAAGGATTCTTAAACAAAAGCAGAAGGAAAGACAAAAAGATGCTTACGAGAACCCGTGGTCTCCCAGAGCTGCATCTCGCCAGACTCATAGTGGCCTTCAGGGCGGACGGTGACGAGGATGAGGTGATCCCCGTTTCGGGCGAGATTATTCACCGCCCATTTCAGAGCTTCTCTGCTGCACGGCGAGAAATCTACTGCTACACCAACTCTCCTGCAATCTCCCATGTCCTCTCCTTTCCTTTCTCTGGAATTTCAGTCTCTGCACTGCCCTTCTCTCTTTTTCTAAACCCAAAATTATTTACCTACTATAATGGAGAACAGCAAAGCTACGACGATTATTTATTTTTTTTCCGACTCCGACAGACATTGACCGAAAGCGGCGGATGTGTTTTGTCGTCTTTACATTATCCTCTAACGAATTCACATTAAAATATTAACTGGAAATTCTAGCATGCCTTGTTTTCCACCGTTGATCGAATAGTGTAATTTAGAAACTCAAGGGACAAGATCAAGTCAGTCAAGCCTGTTTAGGATGACTTCTTTTCCCATGATTGCAAATGGGGTTTCCAGCATGGCTATGTAGTAGTAAATAAACAAGGGGGAGAGGGCTAATGTTATGTTACGTGCACAATCAGTAGCCTAACAAGTTGGCAAGATTAAAAATTTAGACTTTCAATGCAACAATTCCTTCTAACTCAATGTACTCACAAATTCATATATTATTCACACTTGATTGCACGCGTGACTTCCCAATCAGCCATTCGAAGATCTTGATCCAACAATCCTTCACACCCTGGGCGTCTGCAGCTGCTCGCAAGTGCTACAATGAACAATTCTTGCTCGAGTGATGCCGGATACATAATTTGTTCTTCCTATAATAAGATGCAGAGCGTGAGCGTTGCCGCATCAACAATTCATGATCAAATAATGCCTAGTCATGGGTGGATTTCTCTTACCTCGGGTAGCTCATAGAATTCATCTGGAGATATTTGCAGCAACTCGGTTGCAGTCTGGCCAATGCACCAGGCGAAGACTTTTGTTGTGTCATCTGCAAGAGTAATCTTCAGACGGAAAGTGCGCTCCACTTCGCCAGTACAAATTCTGTGGCAGAATTTGCACTCTGTGTCTCCATTGGCTGCTTTGTCAGTGAGATGGCCACAACGGGTATGCATGAATCTTGTGTCTACATAACATTGTTCGACACGGTCCAGCCATACTCGACATACCTGAAATGTCATTGGGAGATCGCGCTTTAGTGCACACCAAATGGGATGTAGGGTGAGTAACAACCATGTATGCAAGAGTAACTTAAAAAAGAGATGTAACCGGCAGTAACAGCAATAAAAATAATGAATCGGCAGTAACAGCAATAAAAATAATGAATAATTTGCTTAGTTTTGGCCAGTGAACGTTAGTCAATATTGAGTAGTTGTAAGAGTATGCTATTGTCATGTTTAGTAACACCATTTCTAAAAACATTCTCCAGTATACAGATCAATACTAAGAATGAATACAACACTAGCAGAAGAATTATGAGAAGAATTATTTAGAAATCAAAGCCACAGCATTCCAGAATTCATTCGACAAACATATCTCATTGCGTGCAACCAGTCAAATGTATATACAACTTCAACAACCAAAACACAAGATAAATAAATAATGAGAAGAGAAGAGGAGAGAAAAGAAAAGAAAACGCATCAAAATGATATAAAAAATTATTAAGAAATTCATAGTTGATAACATAGAAAGGGTAAAAACCACACCTGTACAGAGCTTGCTTGGGCGGATAGATAAGAGAGTGACAAAAATTGGTGAAAACAAGAACTATTTAGGAAAGTTGGCAAGCAACTCAGATTGAAGAATGACGATCCCGTGCTGCTCTGATACCATGATAACTCAAGGCTGCATGGACAATACCTGCTCCTGATTAGAAAATAAACAAAATATGGACATAGAATGCAACTTAGTGTGTGTGTGTGTACACTAAGTAAAGGTTTTTAAATATATGCAATAAAGGTTACCTTTTTTGTGAGGTCAGCGAGCAGCTTAAGCCAGACATGTAGATAATATGACCTATCGCTAATCTCCCCACTGACCTAAAGCACAATCAAGTCAAATTTAGGTCAGATATCTTGGCATCTCAGTCAACTACTCAACTACATCCAGCATGCAAACCTATCATTTGCAATCAATAACTATAGGGAAATATCAATTATCAATATAGAAACATGTTTACGAGCATGCTTAGATCATTTAAAATTAAACAGTGATCTCTTGTCACGTGTATACAAGCATGTAAAAGTTTGGCAAAGCCTCTTTATGAGGTCTTCGACTTTAAATACTTGGAACTTTAGACAAGATATGCTTAACATAATTTTATCTTTTGGGCTTATATTTCTCTTAGTGAGTACCCGCAGCCTTTTGCCATAAAAAGAAATGTTCTGTGGAAAAATAAAAAATAAAAATATATCTTATATAATGTGCAGATTGAGCAATTTCAAACTTTTTTACCAATATCTAACAAAATGTAGTTTTGCCCAGATTGATCCAGTTGTATCTTCAATTCTCAAAGAAAACATGTCCTCTGATGCCCTAATGTCTGTAACAACACCATAGAGGCTAATGCCAATCATCTTGTCACGTAGATCAGCAACATATGACTGCAAGACTTCAAACATGGTAAATATTAATAACACCTTTAAAATAAGAATGATTATGGATCCAAAGTAAGTGATAGCATAAACGCAGGGGGGAATCTGGTTCAATATAGCAAGAGTAACAAATAATTGAAGGGTTCACTTCTATAATAAGAATTACTGAGGCAAGAGAGCTTTAGTCCTTTAGTTTTAAATTTATAAAAAGAGAACGCAGCAATGAGCTTTGTAGATTGAAGTGCAGGTAAGTGTGCAAAGGAAAAGACTTCACAACCACTCCACACCTGCATATGGATATTGTCAAGTTTATATCAAAATTCGCTACCTTACTTCCGGTATCACTTGAACAATACATTGATGGATCCACTCATTTAACTGGTTAATCTAGAGACCTTTAATGTGATGAATTTCCAATTTGATACTTAACTTTAAAACAGATGTCTACACCGAACTTTTTTCATCGGAAAAAGGGTTTAAATGTCCACTATCAATTCTCAAGAATAAAGTAATATAAATTCAATATTCGGTTCTATGTATGTCTGAGGCTAAGTAAGTACTGACTACCAATAAATCTAATAATGCATTAATTATAAATGTGATCCAATGAATGCCCGCTGCAAAACATTTTACCAGTTGGAGGGAAAGCTTACTCTAAAAGGGTAATTGCTAAAATCAATGGTTCCTTGAGAATCACAAAGTAGTGTCACTTGAGAAACTGCAGGTCCCTGACTCAGATTTGAGGCAGTTAACAGCCTCGATCCTTGATGATGGTTTTGTGTCAATGCTACACGAACCTGATAAACAAGAGTTACTTATTACTGTCGAATCTTAAGAAAGCATCTTTTCAACAGAGCTATTGATTAGTTATTCTTATCTTACTTGTTCTTTATGCAGAATATTCGGCACCATATATAATAGGGTTGCACTACCATATTCCAGGCAAATGCCATTAGAAGTTTCAAGAGAACTATCAATAGCACCTGCAATAAATGGCCTGTCAATGGCAAGCATACTTCCCACACTGCAAGAAAAAGAAACGTTTAAGCACAGCACAAACAAAAAGGGGATAAAAAGAAACATAAAATGTAAATTGAGAAAACAAATACAGAAAAGTGATGATAGTTAAATAGCTAATGAGGTTCAGATTTCGAGGAATCATACCTGAAAAGATTGGCAACCTGAATTTGCTCTCCCCAGAGTAAAAGCATTAATCTCACACCTTCATTATCAACAAGAGTAATTTGTTTCCTCTTTAAACTTCCATATTTACCCTGAATTTCCAGTGGTCCTATATGCTCAATTCTGTCCAAGGTAGAATTCCCAAAAGTATGACACCGTAAAAGAAAAATAATACACTCGTAACTTGTAATGGTTCGTTTAATCTTCATCAATTAAAAAGTAACCATGATTGACCACAATAAAGTGCACTTCCTCTTCTTTCAAATCTAAGTTCACTTGCCAAACTTTAACGTCTTCAAATTTCAAGAGAAATCCAGTGAAGGAATACAATAATACCTTCAGAGCCAAAGACATACACATGAAATCCAGACTGGAATATTGAGCTAACAAGAGCAAAAACCACCCACCAGATGGGTTCGATTAACTCAATCCAGACCATGAATGTAAAAGACCTGAAGAACAATAAGCTAATAATACCTTGCATACACTGAATAAGACTTTACTGCATCAAGAGAAATTGAAGAAAATGAATCGGAGAAAAACTGCGCAACAAGAAGCATGGCATCATCATCTTCATCCTACATACAAAATAATTGATAATGAGAAATTTGCATTAGAAAGCTGCTTATTGCAATGCATATACTGCATAAACTGAACAAACAAAAGGACACATGCTACCATAGTAAAATTTTATTCCTGTATGAATTGTATACCAAAGAGATAAACTTGACAATGATCAAAGATTAACATTAGTGACTTTGGAACATCAGAGTATCATAGTTCAAAAGCTGCATTAATATATATCATTGATATAAGAGAAGGCTTAAATAATA
>MAYD01768198.1:0-22380 GCA_001909325.1 Ruellia speciosa
GTAATTTCCCAATTGAGTCATTTTAATTTTCAATTGAGTCAGATCCTTGAGTCATTTTCTTATTTTTATTTGCACAATTAAACTAAAATTCAATTAAGCCCAATTAGCAATTTGGCCCATTAAGATCAAATAGACTTAAATCAAGTGGAAACACTTGAATTTAAAATCTGATTTGGACTTAAATTGATTGGACCGATGACATAATTAATGTGATGAAATTAATTAAGTCTTCCACAAAAATATTTTATTTTGGATCCTCATGAATATGAATTAGGTTTTGAATAATTTAAATTACTGTCAATGATACAATACCGAGTCATGGGTAAAATCAATTTTGCGACTTGAGTTCATTGAGTAAACCATTTCGGTTGAAAATGCTCTTATGTATAATTGGGAAAATAGTACCGGTCTGTGGGAATTTTTCTTCAAAACCTGTTGCAAAAATGATTTAAATATAATTCAGTACATAGATGCAGGTGTTTGAGTTAGGGTCGTATCCCCTTTCGGCAAGCTTGTTTTGGTGTAAGGAATTATGTTTCCGTGATAATTTTCAGATATAAGAGATTCATCCTTGATTGTTGGCTTGTCATTGGTTGAGAGTCAGATTTGCGAGTTTATTTTAGTCTCAAAAGGACAAGATAAATTTCGACTGCATATGCACAGTCTTGTTAGTTTAATTCCGAAAGTACTACATGAGTAATTTCTGCAGTTAAGAGACTTGGGAGGATAGATTTGATACCCACAGTAGATTTATTTTCATGCTTTAGATTTAATTTCCTGCCGTAGAGTAATTTTTAATACCTGCACTAGTGTAATAGTTAGAAGTATCCCAGATATCTGATTGTGTGAAAGAAAACCGCGGGAAATTGTGAACTACTGCTTAAGGTCAACTGTGTTTCATCTATGGTGATGTCTCGCTCGGCAAGTAAACATAATTTACAACGATTCCAAAAGATGGTGTGTCGATTGTTGATTTCTCACATGTAATTACTCTTAAGGCAAAAGCCCAAGAGTTTATTATATGTATATCTAGAAATATGTGTGTTAATTCAAGTATTCATTAACTGGCTATTAGTACCTGTCTTGAGAATATGGTCGGGAATGCACAATATCTTGCAGTTAAACTAGTTATTCATTACCGAAGTTTCTACACTTAAAAAAATGTTTAAAAACTTGGAAGACTTGATCTAATCTCATTGCATAATTCCTAGTCCCAGTACCTCATTTTACTTGCTCTCTAGAATAGAATCACTTGCTTTCTAGAAGTAGATGCAGATTAGAACCATTATTGATATTGATTGAGTAACCGAATCGAATGTTTGACATAGCACATAGGCGTGACATATACTTCTACTCGTATTCCTCCAGTGAACGATCCGGTATTCACTACAAATTATTGCAAACTAGACACCGTGCGCTTTCGGGTTTACGGAAATTACCACATTCATTGACTCATCTATATCCATACCATTGAATAAATCTCTATCCCACCATCAATAATCAAAATGTGACAATTCATTCATAAAAATAACCATGTGGTAGTTTTGTCAAAAGTTTCAACCACACCAGACGATGAGGATTTTGATTTAGTCTAAATGCATACAGATCTTGACAGAGGAGATGGAACAGAAGTTGATTACGTAACTTGAATATGCGGTTCGTTTAATTGAATGTAAGGTTATCTTAGATTTAGTTTACTTTACATTGCTACAGTGTTATTATTAGACTGTTTTAATAGAATGTTCTATTTTCTTTGAAACAGAATTTGGCTCTATGGATCCACAAATATTTGGCTGCAATTACACTTTCGCTGATGTATGTCCATGTTGCATGCATTTAATTTCTATGTAATTAAGTTGGTAAGTGGATTCTTTATATTTTATATGCTTCTCGTTGTATCATTGTATTGTGATTGAAATTTAGTGAATGAAGATGCCTACATTTAGTTCTGTCTGTGCACATGGATCCCATTCTTGAATTTGTTTTATTATTACATTCAGGTGTGACTTGAATCTCTGGATATAGGTATTTGCAAGCAGGTGCTTTTAAAAAACAATTGAACGGGTAGATGAGGGCCTACTACAAGGCCGGGTGCAACAAGACAGTAGATGCAGGCATAGCTACAAGGCCCGGTGCAATTGAACCATTTAGAAGCGGGCATATATATAAGGCCCGGTGCAATTGAGGTCTTTAGCACCGGGCTTAACTCAATGCCCGGTGCAATTGGTGCCTTTACCACCGAGCTTAATTCAGTGCCCAGTGCAATTGGTTTGAGCTATAGATGCGGACACGTTCGCATCAAACAGAACTTGGTCTTTTGAACCTCCTGCATTAGATGCGGCCTTTGTACGCTGCTACTAATGGCCTTCCAGCCATTTTCCTACTAGTGTTTACCTCACCGGCGTGGTCGCTGTGAAGGCCGACAACAACTGTGGTCTCCGAGTCGTAGAAAATTTTGTGTTCGCATTGATGTGCATTGGAAGACGGTGCGGAGGCACATGGCCCGCGAATTGGCCGCACATAGGGCCCTGTACACGTTGATTTAATGGGAGGGGATTGACATCGCCCTCGAACGGATGCCGCAGCCACCCCGGGATATACCAAACAGGCTCTCGACATAGCCTATGGACTTACACCGAGCATCCTGCCTCAACAGTCCATTTCAGAACATATATATCGTCAAAAAATCAATACCACAATCACAACCTCACGAGAGAAAACAGTAAAACACACCCCCACGGGGCTTTTCCAAAGTCTACATCATCATCGAGGCTAAACGGGCCAAATCCGTCAGTGTACAACATTCCCTCAGAAAGATTTACACACCCAAAATATATTTCCACTACCAACAAATCACATTTATCGACCCAGTTAGATGATCCCTATCATCATAATCTACGTTTAATGCGGTTACTTGAGTAAAAAGTATAGGAATGTCAGTAATATACACGTAAGTATAAAAAACAACACAAAAATGCAATATTACACAAGGCCCAGCGGTCCCACAATAGGGGTCGCGGTCCATCACCACCGCGGCCACTCATGGCCGTGCACCGGTGCACAACCGCGGTCAGAGGCTTGACCGCGGTACCAAAAATGGTTAATTTCAGTTCCAAAGTTTCCAGATCACAAAAACATTGAAAAAATATTCCAAATATGTAGAAATAACCCATTGCCTGGAATTATAAGATGGATGAACACAAGGTTGAATTCCAGTGGTTCGAAGATTGCATTATGGCACCGACAGAGCATTAGATGGAGGTTCTTCAGGACCTGTTTCCAATAGCCATGCACTTCAATGTGCCCATGTTTTTATATGGATTTGGCGACGACAAGAACTCATTGACCTATTATGCTACTGTGTTGCCGCTCAACACACCCAATGACACCCAACAAGGAGATCTTGATTACACACTTGCGTAATACATTGTATTACCATTGAAAATAATTCAGATCTAAATTGGATTGATTAAAATTCCCTGAAATTTAGTTAAAAAAATTTGCGATTTAATTATTTAAAAATAATTAATTTTGAAGCGCGAAAGGGAATTAGAACGAAATTTATTCAAGATTTTGTCGTGATTTTCCCGTCGACACTGGACATGGATTATGGTAAATATGGGAAGAGTTACCAAGAAATAATTTATGAGGATCGAATGCCTTGTATATTAATTAGAATTAATTTATTTGAGGTGGAATAAAATTTTTGTGAGGTGAGTCACGAAATTTAAATCTTCAAATTGAAGAAAATTGATTCTATGTGATAAATAAATTAATTCTCGGAAGGAGGATTTATTTAAATAAATTTATCACAAAACGGGCCAAGAAATTAAACTGAAAATAATTAAATAGACAAGCCCTACATGTGAATGGGCTAATGGCTCAAAAGAAAATAAAAGATAGGCAATTGAGGTGATGGGCCGCGAGGCCCATCATAAATTTTTTAAAGGGGGCATGGCCCGGCCCAGTTGTGGCCGAGCATGGATGGAAAAACGAAAGAGAGTGTTGGGCTTGGTTCATTACCATTTTACTTACACTCCCCCATCTCTCTTACATGCCCTAGAAAAATCCTCCTCCCTCTCACTAACCATGGCGTTGTCTCCCTCTCTCAGTCTATTCATGCCTCTGAGATTTATGGATCTCTAAATTTCTCCCGTCATCAAGTTTGTCTTCACTATCCCAATCGAGTATGTAGGATTTTTCCCATTGCTTGTCCTTCGTTGTTGTTTGGGTGAAATTTGGGGAAGGAAATCGAGAGGGTCTTCAAGATCCGTGAGATTAAAGGGCTTGGGAACAAGAAGTTTATGCTCGTGATGTTCGTGATTGCGTTATCCCGAAAAGTGCGAAGTATTTTCCTTTGCCCTTTTTAGCTCTCGGTCGTGTGACCCTTTTTCCAAATGAGGGTGGATCTTAGGTTTGGGGAAGGTAATATTTTCGTGAAGTGGGTTGTTTTCAAAGACCCGAAACCTTTTCTTTGATGTATGAAGTCCATGAAAATATTCTCTCAAATGTTTAGTTCTTTGGCTCTTTTATCTGAAATTGGGATTTGGGGTTGTGGGTGAGATGATTACATAAGTAGAAGCAACTCCCCACCCCTCTTGTTTTGTTGCAGGTGCTATGTGTTCTTGACCCTGGAAGGTAAAATCCTCTCTCCCTCTCTCGGTCGTTTGAGTGTGGGTTTTGAACATTGGAGTTTAACTTTTCCTATGACGATTCAATGAATCCAAGGATGTTGGTATTGGTATTAAGGTTGGTTGTGCCCAATGAAAGGCCATTTGGCCGAGGGCTTGGTGGAGATGTTGGTGTTGGTTTTTGCACCCAATGAAGGTTGTGATGCCGAGGGTTTGAGACAAATACTCCCTCTGTTTCCCCCTCTTGAGTGTGGGGTTAGGAGATTTGAGATTGTATTTTGTAAATTGTGTTGTTCATTTCATGTAACTGCCATGTGTGTTGGTTTTGGGTTGATGTTTTGATGCCAATTTCCTTGTTACCCCCTCTTCAATCTTTTTGGATTTGAAACTTTAGGGTTTGGGTTGGCCAATGACGAGATGGATCGAGACCAATCCGAGGCCCCCAATTGTTGGATTTTGGCATTGGGTTGTTGAAAATTGGTTTGGGGCAGTGTGTTGTCGTTCCTGGAATTGTCGTGCGTGTGTTCTTGCATATTCCAATTGATCTTCAACAATTTCTTGATATGCCTAAGTTTGATCCAAATTGGTTAAGGGTGTAAGTGTTAATGGAATCGGGCCTATTGTATTGGGTTTTGACTTAAATAAATAATAAGAACATGGGCCTTTAATGGATTGGGGTAAGAAATTAAAATGAGGCATTGAGCCTCGGTAGCGGATTTGAGCCTTATCAGTTGGATCTTAAATTAAATTTAATTGGATTGGGCCTCGAATCGGGCCTTGGCAGTGATGGATCCATTTAATTAAAATCAAATGGGCCTAGGCCGCTCAAGGAATTAATTCAGTGGACTTTTGTTGTTGGATCAAGGGTGGAATCATTTAATTAAGTTTGGATCAGACATGAAATGGACCTTGGCCATTTGGACTTAAACACCTAATGAGACTATTAAATTAGTTTCTTGCGAAGACGAAAAGGATATTCGGGCATATGCTATACTTAATTCCTCTGAGCAGTAAGATTAAAGTGTAAACCAAATTAATAACTTAAAGGGGTATTGCTTAATTAAATTAATTGTTTGAAGGGTAATTAATTAAAAAGAATTCAACAAATATGAATAGGGTCACGCCCTAATCGTTGAAACCAACCCAGTTACCTTTTAAAATTATCCTTAGATATTTAATGTCTATAATCTGTTAAGACTAATTATGGAAATGGGTAATTGATCGAAACCTTTTTGGACTTGTAGGATATTCTGATCCCGGTAGCGATTATCATCATGTTAGAGTTGTATAGAGTTTTTGTTGCAGTTGAGACTGTTAATTAAGGTAATGAAATCTACACTCGGGCAACCATATGTCTCAAATTAATTATTAAAGCACCGAGTCTCATTCGGTCAGGTAAATTTAAATATTGCATAACCAAAAATTATTTTATTTATTTGCAATATTAAATTATTCCTGCAATTTAATCAGCTTAAATAATTTATTTATTTAAATTCTGCTGATTGGTTTATTTCTTTATCTTGAATGGAATTATTTGTATTATGTGACATTATGAGAACGTGGATAATAAACCCTTATACGAAAATGACATTGCATGTAAAACACTGAACCTACTGATTTTGGTCGAGAGATCTTTATATCCTCGTATTTGATTAGGCTATGACAAATACACAGAATAACGAAATGGCTAAGCAAATTACTTAATGCATCGTATTAAAAGATGTAATTACATAGAGAAGAACAAATAGTGGTGACCCATTCTATCTGCTTTTGGGTGGATCCCCATAAGCTTAAACCATTGGGGAATTCAGTTCACAAGTAACCATATTCTACTCATTTGGGGTCACTTCATGTACATGAGATTTACCAGTAATCTAAGGATAATTTAGGAATGAAGTTGGTGAATCCCAACTCATTTTCGGATAAGAGTTTTGAGCTTGCGGATTTACGTGTCAGTCGATATATCGCATTTTCGCATCATAGTTCATTCTCGCTCTAATCGAGATTGCCTTTGAACTGATATAAGGCTTTGGTGATTCTAACCGTACTGGACTTAGGTTCATTGAGATTGGTTATTTATTCTAAGGAGAAATCGGGTAACCAAGTGGGGTTCCTGACTGTCCATGCCACTCTTTAGATTGCTAAGTTCCCAAATTTGTAGAGTACGCTAAGTGAGGGCTATCAAATTGTGACACAGATGTCATGGGTAGCATCATGAGATGTACTACAGATTGAATTATGGACTTAGTGATTAACCATGTGCGTAGCCACGGTTGACAGTTTCGTGTAAGACACACATTGTACCATTTGAGCTTAAGTATGTGGATCCGACAGGGGGTTCAGGGTGTTGCTTGTCGCATCAGTTTCACTACATGTTTTTAAGTTGTCATCGCTTATCTCGCTTTGAACTCGTGCATTCGCATAACATGATTTATAATTTATGTCTGTCGCATAATATTTTAAATTCAACTAGTTGTGTAACGCCCCCACGTCGCACAGTGGTGCGCCATGCCGTATTGACTAACCTAGACTCGTAGCCAAGTAATCTAGGCTCTCCAACACAAGGCAGGTAGAACAAATCACATAACACATAATCACATAAGGTTTCAAATTCTGGTTAAGTAGATTCGTTTAACGAAAAACAATAACAGATAGAAACATGCTGAGTTCACATAGTCAAATACAAACAACGGAAGCGTAAGTCATAATAAATCGCACGACCACCGCCTACTAGTGAAAGTAAGCTAAGATCCAAGGCATAGAGTCACATAACACACCAACAGCGAGAATGCAAACAACAGCCTAACTACGATGCTCTCAACCCGACTCGTCATGCTAACATCTGTACCTGAAAGAATAAAACACGGGGGTCAGCCACCGCTGAGCAAGGGATCCCCCGCGTACAACCACCACACACAATATACAGACAGTACAGGAATACATATGGAAAGCTGTAAAGAAAGCGACACCATTAACCAACTCACCCGTCCCATGACAGGCGTTCGGTTAACAGTTGTAAAGGAATGAAAATGCGATGCACGTGATGCATGAAACCCAACGTCCACCTAAATGCAGTCCTATTCGCACGACTACCTGGAGGAACGCATTAGTAGTCGGTCCGCAGGGCTCTTCCCATCAGGGACATCAAACCACAAATCACAATATGCCTAAACGCGCCACTAACCCTACAAGAGCTCATGCCCGGCCTGTTCAAGGCCCACCGGATCGCATTCGTACCACAACCCAAACCACAAGATCACTAATTCAAGAACAATGTATACAAATCACAAGTCATAACATGTGCACAAAGATTCTAAGAAATGGCACCCCAATTCCCAACCGATGTCAACGTATCCATGCATAACACTACGTTATAATAAGGCAAGTGGTTCTACCAATTCTAACATATTACACAAGTCATAAAAAAATGCCAAATTTACAGATTATAAAGGGGTTCAAGCCTAGGTAGAATTTATGCCCCATTTATATCGCTAAAACATGCATAATTCAACAAAATCGAAGGCGACGAAGGCTCCTAATAGACCCACACTCAACAACAGCCCATAAATCCTCCTAAAACCCATGCCATAATAATGCTAAAGCATTAAAAGAAAGAAGAACCCCTTGCCTTAATGAATTTAGACAATCTTGCACCAGAGACAATTCTAACAACAATGAAATTGCAACGAACTTCAAAAAATCCTACAAGGCTCGATTCTCGACCGATTCAAAAACTACAAGATGATTTGAAAACTAGAAATGAAGGGCGACAAAAGCTATGAAGACACTTATCCAAGATTCCAAATGGAAGGCATCCAAAATTAGGTCACAAAACAGCTCCTCCATAAAACTCAAACTGTGACAGCAAATGAGTAAAAAGGCAGCCAACTTCCCGAAGGCCTACAAGACTCAATACCCAACCAATTAAAAATCTGAAATATGTTCTAAAAACAAGATTCCCGACGTAAGGTGGTCTAAAACAGCTCACAAAACGGGACAGAAGCACAAAATCACACTGTGACAGCAAAGGTGTAAAAATGTTGTCAACTTGCCAAGGCTCTACCGAACTCAATTCTTATCCAAATAAAATCCGGAAGGTGTTCCGGAAACTAGAGACAACGAACTACAAAAGTCAAGAAGGGACTTATCTGAGATTCTAAACGTAAGAGGTTCGAATTCAGCTTCCAAAACAGTCCAAAGATAGGCTCTACGCGCCCAAAACGATGTCGAATCGGGTCCCTGAGTTATGAAGCGCTAATTCTAAGGCTTCTAGACTCTAGAACAACATCTAAAATGATGGGGCATTACACCTCACCCCCTTAAGACATTTCATCCCCGAAATGAAACTAGTACAATACTAAAGCACACTACCTCAAGGCGAAGGTCTAAGGTCTAAGTCAGGGTATCTCTCACGCATCGACTCCTCTGTCTCCCAAGTAGCATCATCGTGCCCGACCGAGACCACAATACCTTTACCATCGTAACACTGTGCCATCGCAACTCCCGAATCTGTGTGTCTAGGATACGAATCGGAACTTCTTCATACTCTAAGTTCGGTTGGAACTCTATCGTGTCTGGAACTACCACACGGGAAGGATCTGAGACGAACCGGCGAAGCTACGAGATGTGAAAGACGTCGTGTACCTCGACCAACTCCTCGGGAAGTGCTAGTCGATAAGCAACTTTCCCAATGCTCTCCGTGATCTCGTAGGGCCCGATATATCGAAAGCTCAACTTCCCCCGAATCCCGAACCGCCTCACCCCCTTAACAGGGGATACTCGTAGTAATACCTGATCACCCGGACTGAACTCCCACTGTCGTCTGTGCAAGTCTGCATAACTGTGCTGTCTGTCCTGAGCCTCTCTCATCCGATCCTGAATCCGTCTGACCTGCCGGGTAGTCTCCTCGATCAACTCTGGCCCGATCACAACTCTCTCTGAAGCGTCGTCCCAACACAACAGTGTCCTACATCTGTGCCCGTAGAGTGCCTCGAAGGGTGCCATACAAATGCTGGAGTGGTAACTGTTGTTGTACAAAAACTCGACAAATGGTAACAGATCCTCCCACGATCCGTGGAAGTCCAAGACGCATGCTCGAAGCATATCCTCTAGAGTCTGTATCGTACGCTCTGACTGCCCGTCTGTCATCGAATGCCAAGCAGTGCTCATACTGATGTGTGTGCCGAACGCTGCCTGAAGCTCTGTCCAAAATCTGGATAAAAACCGTGAGTCCCTGTCTAATACTATCTCCCTCGGCACTCCAAAGCGAGAAACCACATGTCGAACGTACGCCTGGGCTAGCTGCTCCATCGACCAAGTCAATCTCATCGGAACGAATACAGCACTCTTGGTCAATCGGTCTACAACTACCCAAATGGTATCCCAACCCCGACGCGTACGTGGAAGTCTGGTCACAAAGTCCATCGCTATCGGATCCCACTTCCAGTCTGGCACTGGTAGTGGCTGCAGTAATCCCATCGGACGCATGTGCTCGGCCTTCACATGCTGACAAACTCCACACTGTGCTACGAACTCTGCGATCTGCCTCTTCATCTGTGGCCACCAAAATGTCTGTCTAAGATCTCGGTACATCTTGGTAGTCCCCGGATGAATCGAATAAGTCATATTATGCGCGTCCTGCAAGATGCGGGTCCTCAACTCTGGCCGACTCATCGGTACGAAGTATCGATCGTGTAGTCTGACTGTCCCCGAATCGTCTGGTAGTACTAGAATCGGTGCATCAACCAATTTCCATTTCAGTTTCTGAAAAGCTGACTCACACTCTGCCGACCACTGAAATCGAACGTCCATCCGTAGCAACTGGGTCATCGGCCTCGCGATACTCGAAAAATGCTGAATGAAACGTCTGTAGTACCCGACCAACCCTAGAAAGCTACGGACCTTGGAAACATCCCGCGGTGCTACCCAACTGACTACTGCCTCTACCTTCATCTGATCCACCGATACTCCCTCTGCTGAAATCACATGCCGCAAGAAGCAACCTCAATCTAACCAAAAATCACACTTCGAAAGCTTAGCGTAAAGCTGATGCTCTCGAAGTACGGTCAATACCTCCCTCAAATGTGTCTCGTGGTCCTGAGGCGTAGGTGAATACACAAGAATGGCGTCGATGAAAACGACAACATACCGATCCAAGAAAGGCCGGAACACCAGATGCATCAAGTCCATGAAGATCGTAAGGGCGTTCGTAAGGCCGAAGGGCATGACTGTGAACTGAAAATGACCGTACCGGGTGCGGAAAGCTGTCACTGGATGATCTGCCTATGCAATGCGGATCTGATGGTAACCTGAACGCAAATCAATCTTCGTAAACACTGTGGCACCTCTCAACTGATCGAACAGATCCTCTGCAACGGATACTTGTTCTTGACCGTCAACTGGTTCATACCCCGGTAATCAATGCACAACCGCAAACTCCCATCCTTCTTCCGTACAAACAACACTGGTGCTCCCTACGACGATGTACTCGGCTCGATGTAACCCTTCCCCAAAAGGTCCTGTAAATGAACGTGCAACTCACGAAGCTCCGCAGGTGCCATACGGTAGGGAACTTTAACACCGGCTGCGCGTCCGGCGTCAACTCGATAGTGAAATTGATTTCACGATAAGGTGGTAAACCCGGAATCTCATCAGGAAAAACATCCGGAAAGTCAGACACTATCGGGATCCTATCGATGCTAGGGTCACTCTCACCCTCACTCACCGCTGAGACCTCACACAGAAACACGAGGTAACCTCTTCGAACCAAGGCCGCAAACGAAGTGCCAAAAACTATACGTACATCAGGTCTACGAGGAATGGGGCGATAAGAGATGTACGTACCTCTAACACGGAAGGAAATCCGAGGAATGCCGCAATCGATACGTGTCTGGTGCTGGCTCAACCAGTCCATCCCTGTCATCACGTCCGGGCCCTGCTCTATCTCTTCAGCATCCATCACGTTCAACCGTGCCCCTAGCGTACCCTGCCCTTATGCTGATGTCTGCCCACGAGAACTTTCCCCTCGGGCTGCTCCTCGATGCTGACCCCTATGCGCTGATCGGTCACAAAGGAACCTGGGGCAGTCTGGTTGTCTGTGCCCGTACTCCCAACAATAGAAGCACTGTGATCCACCGTCCTGTCCCAGAGACGGGCAATCTCGAAGGAGGTGACCCACTTCCTGACACTGGAAGCACCGAACATCGCAGCTGCCGCTATCTATACGTCTCGCACTCTGTCGCTGCACTGTCGTCCCCCCAGACTTGCCTCCACCACGACATATATACTAGCATCGCTGTCTCTAGAAGCCGCGACTGTATCTGTGTCGCTGTGCTCGGTCTCGTGCTATGGTCCGCTCATAATAACCTGAGAATCCTGCCCTGTCTGCTCGGCAAAGAGTGCCCTCTCATACGCTGCCCGCAAGGTCGTACTTTTCGGCTCCACTCTGATGGTCAGATGCAAACCTCGAACAAGGACCCACGAATCCACCCCTGCCGCATGCTGAGCCGCTGCCGGTCCTTGACGAATCTGTCCCCCCGGTCCACCCCCCTGGCGTGACGGCGTGTCTGCTCGTTCCTCATCACTGGCGAACTCAGGAGCCACCGACGGAGAAGCCTGATATCTACGGGCACCTCTCCTGTCCCTACCTCTAAACACGGCCCTAGGTGGCATTCTAAAGTAAGATATCGTCATAGGTCAGCCAGTACCAATCAATTGTCAGCACAAAACAAAATCAATGGTAATAGTAATCAAATCAAATGCAGAATTTAAACGTGAATGCACCCCAACCCCGCACACCTCACACCTAAGTCTATCAAGTTTTAAGCATAAAAGGCGCCGTAGGGCTCTGATACCATCTGTAACGCCCCCACGTCACACAGTGGGTGCGCCACGCCGTATTGACTAACGTAGACTCGTGGCCAAGTAATTTAGGCTTGCCAACACAAGGCAGGTAGAACAAATCACATAACACATAATCACATAAGGTTCTGAATTCTGGTTAAGTAGATTCGTTTAACGAAAAACAATAACAGATAGAAACATGCTGAGTTCACATAGTCAAATACAAACAACAGAAGCATAAGTCATAATACATCGCACGACCACCGCCTACTAGTGAAAGTAAACTAAGATCCAATGCATAGAGTCACATAACACACCAACAATGAGAATGCAAATAACAGCCTAACTACGATGCTCTCAACCCGACCCTTCATGCTCAACATCTATACCTGAAAGAATAAAACACGGGGGTCAGCCACCACTGAACAAGGGATCACCCGCGTACAGCCACCACACACCATATATAGACAGTATAGGAATAGATACGGAAAGCTGTAAAGAAAGCGACACCATTAACCAACTCACCCGTCCCATGACAGGCGTTCGGTTAACAGTTGTAAAGGAATGAAAATGCGATGCACGTGATGCATGAAACCCAACGTCCACCTAAATGCAGTCCTATTCGCACGACTACCTGGAGGAACGCATTATTAGTCGGTCCGCAGGGCTCTTCCCGTCAGAGGCATCAAACCACAAATCACAATATGCTTAAACGCGCGACTAACCCTACAAGAGCTCATGCCCCGCCTGTTCAAGGCCCACCGGATCGCATCCGTACCACGACCCAAACCACAAGATCACCAATTCAAGAACAATGTATATAAATCACAAGTCATAACATGTGCACAAAGATTCTAAGGAATGGCACCCCAACTCCCAACCGATGTCAACATATCCATGCAAAACACTACGTTTTACTAAGGCAAGTGGTTCTACCAATTCTAACATATTATACAAGTCATAAAAAAATGCCAAATTTATAGATTATAAAGGGGTTCAAGCCTAGGTAGAATTTATGCCCCATTTATATCGCTAAAACATGTATAATTCAACAAAATCGAAGGCGACGAAGGCAACGAAGGCTCCTAATAGACCCACACCCAACAACAGCCCATAAATCCTCTTAAAACCCATTCCATAATCATGCTAAAGCATTAAAAGAAAGAAGAACCCCTTGCCTTAATGTATTTGGACAATCTTGCACCGGAGACAATTCTAACAACAATGAAATTGCAGCGAACTTAAAAAAATCCTACAAGGCTCGATCCTTGACCGATTCAAAAACTAAAAGTTGATTTCGAAACTAGAAATGAAGGGATACAAAAGTTATGAAGATACTTACCTGAGATTACAAATGGAAGGCACCCAAAATTAGGTCACAAAACAGCTCCTCCATAAAACTCAAACTGTGACAGCAAATGAGTAAAAAGGTAGCCAACTTCCCGAAGGCCTACAAGACTCAATACTTAACCGATTAAAAATACGAAATATGTTCCGGAAACTAGAGACAAAGATCTACGAAAGTTGTGAAGGAACTTACTCAATATTCCTTACGTAAGGTGGTCTAAAACAGCTCACAAAACGGGACAGAAGCACAAAATCACACTGTGACAGCAAATGTGTAAAAATGCTGTCAACTTGCCAAGGCTCTACCGAACTCAATTCTTATCCAAATAAGAATACGGAAGGTGTTCCGGAAACTAAGGACAACGAAATACAAAAGTCAAGAAGGGACTTACCCGACATTCTAAACGTAAGACGTTCGAATTCAGCTTCCAAAATAGCCAAAAGTTCGACTCTACACGCCCAAAACGACGTCGAATCGGGTCCCTGAGTTATAAAGCGCTAATTCTAAGGCTTCTAGACTCTAGAAAAACATCTAAAATGATGGGGCATTACAGTTTGGCCAATATATAGAGAGATATTGCCAACTTAGACAGCATGATTTGTATGACTTGCATAACCTGTTTGGTGTGTTTTCCTTACTTAGTCTCACGACTAACGATGTTACCTAATGCATCTCAGGTGGATCATCAGGCTGCGAGGAGAAACCTCCAGTGGATAAGTAGGGGATGAATTAGAATTCACGGGTTTTTGAGTGAGGTCGAGTGAACCCCTGTTAACGATATCTTGTGCCAACGCTATATTTGGTTGCAGGGATTCATTTTGAATTTGTTATTTACTCGAACCTCTTATATAATTCATTTGATCGGCTTGTACTAAATAGCCGAGTCTCGATGTGAGACATTTGTGATACTTGACACTGGGTTGTAATTAATTCCGCACCTAATCTGATTTTTTTTATGTGACTTATTTTCTTAAATGTTGAGCTGTGATAAGAGTGGACGTAGCTTCCTGAAATCCAGCATACTCTGATAGGATAGATAATGTAGCACGAGTACTCGACTTACTCGGGGTTTTAGGGTAGATTCCATTGGTAAGTTGGGTATGGCGGTAACATTCCCGGTTCGATGAATTCGGGGTGTTACAACCTAGGCCAGCGGTTATTGCATTTCGTTCGCCTATACTTGGTCCCTGACTTTCTAGTTCATTCGATCTACCTGTTGTGGAACGCACACCACCCCCCAAGTGTGGCTGGGTGGGATCTATTGTATTTGTATAGCCGGGCAATGTGGGATGAAATCATTCAGAATATGTAGCACTGTGGGATTAATGAAGATAATTAATTGATTGAAGTTCAAGCTTGATTTTTCTAAATGTCCAATCGCGTTAATTAGTGAGTCACAATTTAGGCAGGTTGCTTGATTTTATTAGTAATTCACAGTGTTGGATTAATGAAGATAATTTACTGATTGAAGTACAAGCTCGATTTTCCAATTAGTGAATCACATTTCAAGCAAGTGCATTCATGATTCCCACATAACAAAACAAAATTTTACTAATATATAATAAAAGTATCCAGCGCAGTACAATATCGTAGCATAGCCGAATACAAGTCATCATGTCTGATGTTAGTCCCACTCTATCTCCCTGTGCGTGGTGCTGAATCGCGCCAAAATCGGTGTGACCACGGGTGTGGACACCGCCTCTAGCTCGACAAACATATCCCTTGTAAACGTGCTCCAACGCTTGTACCACTGTGCAAATTAAAAGAAATTATTAGGTTAACGTTTCAATTTAATGTTACTCGCTATCAATAAATTACAAAATAAATAAAAATACTTATGTATTCAGCATTTGTCTAGTTCCCTCCCACAAACTCATCGCCCCGTCGCCTTGCAGGAGCTGTGGATGCATATGGACTTCGTACCAGTCCACATACTTCGGGACGCAAGCCGTCAGATCCTCGGTCGCACGCTGGTACTCACTTAGGATAATCGAGGCATCGGATGGGAATGCCTCCCAAATGTCCTCGGCTGTGTGCCCCATATACTTGACCTTGTACAACTTGGAAGCCCAGTGCCTGCAGTCACGCCTCCGATCTGTCCTCAGCTCGGACTGGCCACAAGCTCGTGCGAGGGCATCAGGATCCACATCCATCATCGCACACTAGGGACGGAAGCAGGGCAAGTACTCATATATCCACGCCTGCAGCGATGTCAGGCAGCCAACAAGACCCTGACAATCTCCTCTACTGGCCACCCCTAGTTGTCAGCAGAGATAGGCAAGCGCGCCCGAGCCCCACGACTACCCCACTGCTCCTCCACGCCATCCTACACCTCGTGCATGCAGGTTGGGCGTATCCAGTTCTCATTATTGTCGACGAACAAGGTGGTACGCAGCACCATCCAGACCTGTCCGATTGACTGAGTCTCAGCGACCAGATGGGCGATGCACTGCGCCAACACCGAGTTCATGTACATACCCCCTCCCAACCAGTGCTCCTGGAGGAGCTGCTTCTTCGTCACCCCCAGGGCCAACTAAGCCAATGTTTGTAGCTTCGTCGGGCCGGGGTCCGCAGTCATCAGCCTGCTCCACTAGCACGCGTAGAGTCTGCCACACATCATGCAACATGATCATTATCTCTTCAAAGGGCATGTGGAACGTGTTCGTGTCGGGCTGTCACCGCTTCACGAACTCGTACTCCAACGAATGATCAAGATGTCCAAACATCAGGGGCGGGAGGTGTGCCAACCCAGATCCGTCAATTATTGCCGGTGCCTCTGTCGTCATCCCATGTCATGTTGCCACCAACTTTTGGCACACGGTCGCCCGGTTCTATAGCTTTAACATGCCACGTATCTCACTCCCCATATGTGATGGGCAACGTGTCCCAGGAAGCTGGGGATCACCGTGCCATCAATGAATGATCACCGTGCCACCTACCACTACACCAGTCACGATCCAGCTCGCATTCCCTCCGGTCCTGGACCGCCAGCTGGTCCCTAAAAATTACATCAAGTCTAAATGTTGAACCAATTACAGTGTAATGCATTTCGCAACTTATGTTGTAGTCAATACTCGAACTCGAGCCGATCACCTGCCATCTCTTTCTTTTGTCCCGACGCAGCGTCACGCCTCCAGGTCCGGTGGATCCATACAGGGCAAACTCGTCCGAGGATGTTGTATCCGGCCCCTGGTCCTCATACTCCAGCTCCGCGTCCATTGCCACTTACTCCACTCGGGCCCCCATCGATTGCTCAGCCACCTCATCTGCCTAGGTTGCTGTAATACCCCGCTAATTCAGCACCGAAATTCCCTCTTACCGATTTGCGACGTAGATAGTCCGATGGAAAATCACGACACGAATTTAGTAGAATGCTAGGAATGGTATAGTCAACCAATGCTCCTGAGATTTTACAGACAGATTTCTTATCAAATTAACTTTTCAACGTAACTCGCGGATCTCAAATCAGAGTTCGGATGAAGAAGTTACTGCATAAAATGCGCGGACTACCAGAGCTGTCTCGACCATGCGGTCTTGTGCGCGGTCCTCGTGAACCGCGCGATGAACATCACTTTAGTGGGGGTTGATTTCTGATTTATATCCACTTGCACACTCCTATTACAGCCATTTACTCATTTCCACCCTCTCACTTAAAGTGGACCACTTAGAATTCTAGAGAGAGAGGGAGAGAGGGAGCTTGGAGAAGCAAGAAGGATGGAAGATTTATCAAGGTGGTCACTTAGGGCTCCAATTTCGTGAGGAAGGAGTCGGATTTGGCTTCGACACTCTTCAGGTAAGTTGTAGATCTCGTCGAGTACTTTATTTTACTTGGTTTAATTTTTGGATATGGACTTCAGAGCTAGGAGATATCAAACTTCAAAGTTTAGAATGTCTTGCTGTCACAGTTCTGGAAATAGCAATATGCAGACTTGGGGAGCCGTTTTGGACATCTTGCAGGGAGAATCTCAGGTTGGTGTCTTCTATAAACTTGTAGCATTCTTCCTCTAGTTTCTGAAACACTTTCTGGATTTCTGATCGGATCAGCTTTGAGTTCGGTGGACTTCTTTGAAGCTGGCTGTACCATCCAATTTCCAGATTTTCGCAGAAACTGACATCTGACTTGGGAGACGATTTTGGGTTTCTGCCATCTGACTTGGGAGACGATTTTGGACATCTTGCACTGTGAATTTGAGGTCAGTGTCTTCTACAAACTTCTAGTACTCCTCTTCTAGTTTCGAAACATCTTCCAAATTTGTGATCGGATAAGAATTGAACTTGGTAGGCTCCCTTGAACATGGCTGCGTTTCAACATAGATTAGGGTTTCTTCAAGATTGGGCTCAAGTGTTGCATGCTTTTTTTCAAGGCAAGGGGTTTCTTCTTTGCACTTAGGCTTAATTTAGGGTGTTTTAAGGTTCTTGATACTTGCATGTTGAAATTGGGGTTTGGGTTGTTGAGTTTTGGGTCTCCAAAGTCATTTCCTACTTGCTGTCACCGTTTGTAGTTTGTGTATTGTGCTGTCTTGGGGGTGGTTTTTAGGCATCCTACATCTAGAATTGGAATTAAGTTCCTTCTTATGATTTGTAGTATGTCTTCTTTAGTTTCTGTATCACCTTGTAGATTCTGAATCGGGTATGAATTGAGCTTTGTAGACCCTTTCGAAGTCAGCTGCGTTCTCAATGCCTTTATTGAGTTCATATGTGTGTTGGTGCAAGATTGGGGCATGTCTTTATCCCAAGGCAAGGGGTCCTTAAATTCTGTGATTTTTAGCATCATTATGGCATGATTTATATGATAGAAGTGTTAGGAATCGCATGATTAGAATTAGCATTTCGGATTCAGACTTTCAGACTGGTTCAGGGGTGTGGCGCGGTCGACACCGCGGGGGTTGGCACAAACCGCGCGGGGAAAACGGCGTGGCGCGCGGGGAAAACGGCGTGGCTCGCGTGGTTGACCGCACAGTGCCCAGTTTTAGAGGCAGGCAGTTTTCTGGGGTTTCCATGCTTTCGCATTGTCGTTTACCTTAGTATGACTTAGTGCGTGATACGTTTACAACTCAGTAATATTCATGGTTGGCTAACTTCACTCATTGGATTGTAAAGACGTGCATTATGACTTAGTATCGCTAGGCGTGGGTTATGCGTATGATCATCTTAGGCTTATTCTTATGATGCATGTTTTAGTATTCATTGTGTTGTTGTACTAACCTAGCTGGCCGTCGTGGGGGTTGTTGTGTGAGTTCATTTTTGGGTAAAAGGCCCGTTTGGGCAAATTGATTGTGTGGGTGCGTGGATTTTACGACTCGTTTGTTATTAATTTCGGTTTGGCCGGGTTGATGTCTTTGGGGGTTTGACTTGGTGGTGGTGCGGATGTGATCATGTGGGCCTTGAACAGGCCGAGCACGATCAATTGTTTAGGATAGCCACGCGGTTAGGCATATTGTGGGATCCGTGATTTGATGCCCCGGATGGAAAGAGCCTAGAGGGAAGGCTAATAATGTACGCCTCCAGGTAGTCGTGCGAATATGACTGCATTTAGGATAGATAGGTGGACGTTAGGTCTCACGCATCATGTGCATCGCATTTTCATTCCTTTACAACTGTTAACCGAACGCCTAGTATGGGCTGGGTAAGTTGGTTAATGGTATCGCCATTCTGCATATTTTATTCTGGTATTGCTATTACTGTGCTTGTTGCTGTACGCGGGGGATCCCTTGCTCAGCGGTGGCTGACCCCCGTGTATTATCCTTTTTCATGTACGTTTGTCAGCACGATTATTCCAGGGTTGGGCTGAGAGAATTATAGTTAGGTCCTTTATGTGTTGTTTGGTGTGTAACTTGGCTATGTGCGTTGGATCGTAGTTTCATTTCACTTAGTAGGCGGTGGTTGTGCGTTGTATTTTATATTACGTTTCCGCTGGTGTGAACTTGTCTACTTGACTCGGATTATGTATTTATATGATTATCGTTCTCCTTAATCGAAACGACTTAATTTCAGAATTTGAAACCTTTTGTGCTTATGTGTCAACGTGATTTTTGTGTACCTGCCTTGTGTTGGTGAGCCTAGATTACCTGGCCAAGAGTATAGGTTAGCCAATACGGCGTGACGAACCCACTGTGAAACGTGGGGGCGTTACAGTTGCTGTCCGTGCCTCCTCCTCCCTCTGCCTATGAATGGATGCGGTGGGGGGTCGTCACCTTGAATGTCGGCCACCTGATGTGCCCTCCCTCGGCCTCTTGCCCCGCAACGCCTACAATTCATTTCAACAATCAAACAAAAAAATCAACACTAACACACAACATATCGGGACATTGAACACATTAAGATACTAAATGACACCAATAATGCATAAAAAACAAAAAAAATCATCGAACTCAGCGACGATAGGTCCCCGGACACATGGTCCTGGGCGCATGCCGATTGTGCCCCGGGCGGACCCGAGGCGCAATCATGACGCACCCGACGTGCTGAATCGCACGCCGAGCCCTTTCCAAATCATTTCGACTTTTTTTGTTTTCACCTCTAAGGCCATGAATCCCTTTCCAAGTCCTAGTCCTTACTCCGACATGTTTTCTATGCTTTTTACTGAAGATATCTAGAGAAAGAAATGAATAAGTTTCAGAGGATTTGAATGAAATGAAATGAAATTGATTTTCAAGTTTTTATAGGATCAGGGACAAAACGGTCATTTGGAGGGCAACGCCTTGATATATGGAGCGACGTTTATCAATAACCTACTTGATTGGTAGACTTGGCTCAGGTAATTCGATATTTGGATTTTGGATGGGTAATAAATACCGCCTTTAATATTCAGACACCGCTCAGCCTAAAGACAAATTTGCCTCTGACCTATTTTAAAACCACCACCCCATCCCCAAAACTCTCTAAATCCAAAATTTTTAATATCTATAATTTGGGCTTCAATTTGATCAATAAATAAAAATAATGTCTAATGTTGAGAAAATAATCATCGATGAGATTATTTTTTTCGCGAAAATCGGATAAAAACGGTGTCAAAACACGAAAAAACATTGTTAAAACGCGATCAAACAGCCCGAGGCGCACGTGCGGAGCAAAATTGTCTTTAAGCTGTGCAGTATCTGAATATCGAGGGCAACGTTTATTAATCCAGTTTTGGATGAACAAAACTAGTATTATATGCTGCTATCTGCATTTCAATTTGGTTAACAGGCTGAAACGAATTATGCCGAAACTGGTTGCTGAAAACCAAACTAGTTTTGTCGCCGGAAGGAACATCACTGATAATATTATTATCGCACAGGAGGCGCTTCACACGATGCGCACAAGGAAAGGCAAACAAGGGTGGATGGCAGTTAAAGTGGACTTAGAGAAGGCGTATGATCGTATCCGATGGGAATTCCTGGAGGAATCCTTGGTGGAAGCTGGCATTCCGAGTAAAATTAAGTCTGTGATGATGCGCTGTGTGAACTCAGCCTCGATGCAGGTTTTGTGGAATGGCGGGCTGACGGAGGAGTTTAAGCCGGCACGAGGTGTTAGACAGGGGGACCCTATGTCACCGTATCTGTTCGTTCTCGGTATGGAAAGATTGGGCCAGAGCATAACTAAGGAGGTGCAGGAAGGCCGATGGCAGCCGCTGAAATTCGGGAGGTCAGGGCCGCAGCTCTCTCACCTTTTTTTCGCCGACGATTTGGTGTTGTTCTGCGAAGCCTCCTTGGACCAAGCGGAGATGATGATTAAAGTGCTGGATCAGTTCTGCCATTACTCCGGTCACAAGGTCAGTAAATCTAAAACTAGAATCTTCTTCTCCAAGAATACTCAAGAGGAGGTTGCTGGGGCGATCTCTTCTCGATTGGGGTTCGCCAGGGTTGAGGATTTGGGCAAGTATCTCGGAATGCCGCTACTTCATGGGTGAATAACGAAAGGGTTGTATCGATTCATTGTGGAGAAAGTTCGCAAACGGCTTAACGGATGGGAAGCAGCTAAATTATCTATGGCCGGAAGGGTGACCCTGGCGCAATCTGTACTTATGACCATTCCATCCTACTTCATGCAAACCACCTTGCTGCCGAAAGGAATCTGTGATGAAATTGAGAGAATTGCCAGGCAATTTATTTGGGGAGCTTCGTCGGTGAGCAGGAAACCGGCTCTAGTCAAATGGGACTCTCTTTGCCAACCGAAAAAGCACGGAGGACTAGGCTTGAAAAAACTCCAGCCGCAAAACCAGTCTTTTCTCATGAAGGTGGGCATCGCAATGATCACTCAGCCATCAAAACTCTGGGCACAGATTCTGCGATATAAATATAAGCTGGGAGAGGGATGTCCGGTTGACCTGAAGCGACGGCAATGTTCCCAGTTGATGAGATCGTTGGGGAAGATCTGGAAGGATATCCGTGCTAATATATGTTGGGCAGTGGGAAATGGGGAACGTATCCGTTTTTGGGAGGATGTTTGGATCCCGGAAGTAGGGGCCCTCAAGACGCGATGCATAGATCAATCTGAGGTACGGCCAGACATGAGTATTGTTGAAGCTCTTGGGATTGATGGACAGTGGGATAGAGAGAAACTGACAGGCTGGTTTGA
>MAYD01768203.1:0-13673 GCA_001909325.1 Ruellia speciosa
TAATTTTTTTTATATATGTAGTAAAAATAGGGGTAAATTTAGAAATTCACATGTGGACGGAGTGAACGGTTACCCTAGTAGACTCAACAATAATATAATAGTGCATTGTATAGATGTTTGCAAACACATAAAGAGAACAAAAAACCATTCTGTTACATATACTTTTTTGTTGGAGTACTTTAAACTTCAGAAAACATTGATTTGACCTAATATGGCTTCATTTTGTATGCCAATGTGCACACTCTGACCAAATGTGATGGTGGATGTGGAGAGAAATGTGAAATTGGTGAGCGTTGCAGGTTACTTCAGGTCTCAGTTGATGTAGATATATGCATGGGACTTAGAAGTTATCACTAATTAACTTTGTTCTTTCAATTGCTAGTGCTAGAAATAAAGATCATGGCCTTGTTTGGGCATTTTTGGGGGTTTTTTTTTTGGGTGTTTTTGTTTTGAAGTAGTGTGTGAGAAAAAATGAATAGTGGTTGAATAGTAAAAGTAAATGTTTGATTTGATGGTTTTGAATTATTTTATTTATAAAGTAGTATGCAATGATTGGATGATGTGATTGTATACAGGGTTGATAGGATTTAAGATTTAGGGTTTTGTTAGTGTATAAGTATTAAATTTAAATTTTTATTGGGGTAATGGTTGAGTTATTAATAAATTTTATTTTTAAATATTTATATAAGAGGGAGAAAAATAAAGTTGAAAAAGTTATGTGGGTTGAAAAGGGTAAAAAAACCAAAAACAAGAGTGCCAAAAAACGTAGCCAAACAGGGGGCATGTTTTCCTATTGAATTAAATAATTGGGTACCATTAATAGTTAGAAAATACAACAACAAACATATTAAAATAATCAAATTCGATTAAATTATGAATAGAATTCTTATACTACAATAATCCAAATATTTATTAGATATACAATTGATGGTAAACATATTTTAACATAAATTACCTATTTCAATGCCCCTCCTTAAGTTGAACACAGGGGAGTAGTTATAGTGTTCAATTTGGATGACTGAAGAACCACACCAGGACACAATGATGAAGTAACCACAAGAATGATAGTGCTGTGTTGGTTGAAAGTTGCACGAAGACAATTATGAAGCTGAAATGAGGGAATCGCATTTTAGTCGAGAACATTGTCATAGTACTTATGCTACTTAGTTTTATGGTAAAGCCACTTAGCACAATACAATTGGATGTGCAGAACATGGATGCTGTCAGAGCTTGTTAAGACAGAAATCTTCTACCGACAAGAATCAGTGCCAAAAAAATGACCTAAACAAACTAGAAATCTCCATAAGCAAAATCCTTGTACAGCATTTCCTTGAAAATGAAGTTCATATTACCCAAATGAAAATATTTCATGAACATGAACCCACAAACTTAAGTGATCATGAATAGAGAATGATGCTGCCACACGAGCTTGTTAACTTAAAACATAATCTTCTACCGACATGTGAGTCTGTGGGAGTCACGCACAGATGGCGGTTTTGTAACAGCAAGATGAGTATTACAGAAAGAAAAGAGTGGGGCATAGTAGAGAGAGAGGTAGCGTGGGCTGAACATGGAAAAGATGTGGCAATGCACATGGTATTGGTGCTGGGAGGTTTGCAATGCTAGATCACTGCTACATAAGAGGTGTGAGCAAAGGAAAACACCAATTGACGATCCCCAAAATTAGGGCTAATCAGCATGCACTTGTTGAATCAGAACTGCCGACAGAAGGATGAAAATTAGTGTTTCACAGTCTGGTTCATGTTAGCATTCCAAAAAATTCACAGTAGCATAACTGGAGTACTGGACAGCCTCAGTTCACAATATATGCAACATTGCTTTTGGTGGGGTTTTTAAGGAAGAGGGATGTGGGGTATTTTAGAGAGAGAATATAGTTGGCTTATTTGGATGCATTCTTCCACTTTTTTTGTTTAACCTTTCTACACAAAAAAATACACTTTTCAACACATACAACTTTTTCAACTTTATAAAAATAAAATTTAATAATAATTCAATCATTACTCTTATTAAAATTTAAATTTAATTTTTTACACACCCACAAAACCCTACATCTTACACCCTATTACCCTATACACAATCGCATCATCCAATCATTACATATTACTTTATATATAAAATAATTAAAAACCATCAAATCAAATATTTAGTTTTACTGGTAAGAACTATTCATTTTTTCTCTCACAGAGTCACACACTCTCCTTTCAAAACAGAAACAACCAGAAAAATACCTTTAAAAATACATCCAAACACGAGCAGTATTTTCTTTTAATGATATGAGAGTGTGAAAGTAACCGAAAACAGCTAATGTGGCATTTTGTTTGAAACAATGGACAAGGGAAAGTGTTGCATTTATTAAGAGATGGGAAGTATATCAGGACCAATTCTTATTGTTGCCAGCTTATATAGACGCTTTTTGGATGGGCTGTTTTGAGGGGAGTGGATTGGTTACTGCTAAAAAGAAGGAAGCCAAAAACCATTTTTTATTTTCAGAAGCATGTTGGGTGTTGATTTGGAAAGAAAGTAGAAGCATAAGCCATTATGCAAATTGTTGAAGTTACAGAAATACCTTTTAAAAAATTGTCAAAGAACATACCATTCCAAAATACATAAAATAGAAATTTGTTAGTTTTTGCACTCTCTAATTGTTATTTTAATTTAATTACAATATAAACCATTGCAAGTTATATTTTATTTCTGGAACAAGTAATATTTTTTAAGAATTTATTTTTTTATAAGTTTATCTATTATTTTAAATTCATGTATAACTAAACATAAGAACCTTTAAAATGCTTTTATGGCCTTAGTATAGTCATTTTAATATGTTACAAGTACCTCTATTTTTCTTTCTTCATATCCAAATGCATTATAATATAACATCTGCTTTTTAATGTGTAATCCAAACACAAAATAACTTTGCACCTGCTTTCTACTGGCTGTTAATTTCTTGAATCTCTGACTACAAAATATGTTCTTCGTTTGTGCAATGTCTTGGTGCTATTGTTTGGACAGATGTGGTGCAGGACAATCTGGGGATCTGGGATCGTCAGATGATGCTCTTGATGGGATACTGGGCTTTGGAAAAGCAAATTCGTCACTGCTTTCCCAGTTGGCTTCATCTGGAAAAGTTAAAAAGATGTTTGCTCACTGCTTAGATGGCGTGAATGGTGGAGGAATCTTTGCCATTGGAAATGTTGTGCAACCAAAAGTCAATACAACACCATTGGTGCGAGATCAGTATGTCTGATCTTTGCCTTTAATTCTGATTGTCGCCATGTCTTTTTGGCCTATTGGTGTATTTTGAGGTGGCCTATTTAAAATTTGCATAATTTGATTTAAACTTATATTGATATACTAACAAAGCTGTGCGAGTTTACCATGGCCACAAATAGAGTTCTTAGAGGTCTGCAAGGACACAGTAGTTTCTTTCCTTTCTTCTATATTTTATGATTGTTCTGTCTTATGCGGATTCCTAGAGCCTCACTGGGATCAAAGGAACTGTTTAATCTATCATGTATGTTGGCATGGTGCAATAATTAAGTACTCCATCATATGGTTGGGGTTAAAAAGCGCACAGGTAACATTCTGGTGCCTGTCATAAAGGAGAATAATTTTGGTTGAAGGAAAAATATGTAATGGTATGGACACAATTCTAGAAGATGTTTGAAAGTCTGGGTATTTAGTTAACAAACTGTAAAACGGACTAACTGCTCTGTAGATATTTATGGATTTAGGAATTGAAGGAGAATCCTACGGATAGTGTAAGATAACTGTTGGATTGAAGGGAATGATATATCTAGTGCATGACTCATGAAAGTGAATTTTCAGTTTACACACAACACACTACCCATGACAATGAAATTATAGGAATTAACTCAATATTTTAATGCAAAAGCATGTGCTTTGCTCCAGCTTCCTTATTAGGATGGATTACAAAAAGTTTGAAAGTAAGATTTTAGGAATTCCCCCACACCATGGTGGAATTTTTGAGCTTTTAAGGTTAATAAACAACCATATGAATGATGGCCTGTGTAAAGTCATGGTTTTGTTTTCCCAAATAGTTTTTTCTTGTAGGTCTTATGTTGATTTCTTTTTAATTATCACTTACAAGTTTATCTATGAATGAAATCTGCATGCTCGCTGTTGCTTCTTTATATACTTATATGTTCTCTTATCTTAGTTTTCAACCTTTGATTTGTATAATATATTCTATAAATATGCAGGCCCCATTACAATGTCAATATGACTGCAATTCAAGTAGGTTCTGAGTATCTGAATTTCACAGCTGATGTCATGTTTGGAGACAAGAAAGGAGCAATAATTGATAGTGGTACCACACTGGCATATCTGCCAGAGGTGATGTATGATTCACTAGTGCAAAAGGTATCATGTTTTGTACCAAATCTTTGAATACAATTTGATTGCCCTAGACTAGGAGTGCAAAGCTTAACATTCTATGCATCCTGTATTTTTGTATCTGTTAGATACTCTCCTGGCAGTCGGATTTGAAATTGCGAACCCTTCATGAGCAATACACTTGCTTTGAATTTTCGGGAAGGTATCTAGATTCTGGAATGTATTACATCTCATCTGATTCTGTCGTGTATTACTTTGCGATGATTATTGTGCTATCAAATCTCAACTAGTAGTTTGCTCTATCTTATTTGTCTTGAAGTTGTTACTTGTTAGGCTGATACTTAGTTTGTGGCTCTTTCAGTTTTGTTCTCTTCTTCCCTTTGATACTTAGGTTGTGGTTCTTTCACTTTTGGTCTCTCCTTCCTTTTTGTACATGTGTCTTCCTTTGTTTTTCTTATTTAACCCTATCTGTTAATCTGATATAATTTCAAGGATCATCTTTGTTTTGCCATAGAAGCTTCCTCTCTTGGTTCGGAAATAACACTTCCACCCTCATTACTTGTCTTTTTATCAGCCACCTTTTTGAATGAGCTGATCTATTAAACAAATAAAAGTGACTTAAACCAATTTACATGATTGGGAATTAGTTTGTTAAATTAGAATCTCATAGCAATGTGGCCAATGGGATTCAGTGCCTGAAGTTCACTGTATCATCAATATGTAAAAAACTCATGTTAGAATATAGCTTGAATTTTCCCTCTTCTACTTCGTAGCTTAGCATCAGCATGATAAGGGATCTTGGTTAAATAATTTGAATTAACTGTTTTTTCAATTTTCTTTAAATGCTTGATGACAATTCCTATTTAAACTGTATCCTTTAAATATGATATTCCTCTGCAATCATATGCTGATTTTCCAGAAAAATTCTGGTTTGATCCAAAAGGGCTCTGTATGTTTGGTACTCTAAACCTGCCCCTGTTGTAATTTATGATTCTATGTGATTTTGTTCTATTTGCTGCAGGATTGATGATCACTTCCCAAATGTCACTCTTCACTTTGAAAATTCACTTTCTTTGAAGGTTTATCCACATGATTATCTGTTCCGCTTTGTAAGTATCCTCTTTTTTGCAAGTATAATATATTATGACTTCTAGGCTGTTATTTGGCTAATTCATTTAATTGTCAAGTATTTTCATTTGTTTCATTGTTAAATTGTTGTGGAAATTGGAACACACACACTCTCTCTCTCTCTCTCTCACACACACACATACACACGCATGCACGCACATTTGTTTTGTTGCCTGTAGTACACAGTCATGGAATATCTAACCCTTACTTGCTGCCAAAAATGGATTGTTGCTTTGCGTTTAGGTTTTTGTATTTGTTTTGTTATAAATTGGGTATGTGTTGCGAAGTGAATTTAGGAACAAGGAAAATGAAAAGAAACTCATGGAAAACTTCCCTGCCCAAGCCTAAAGGCTGATTTTTATTCTAATGATCAATGATGAATACAAAGAGGGATGCCAATTCTTATTTTGAAGCAAACCAATTCTTATTAGATTTCTAATGTCAAAAGGAATATTCAACATAAATAAAAAGACTTCAAACACATTCACTGTTCTACCTCAATACCAATTCTACTTTCAGTATCAATTCCGCTATTATCCATATCTCTCAACACTATATAAACTACGAAACCATTCTTTCTGTCATCCCTACCCCCTTCAAAAACGCCTTGTCCTCAAGGCGAAAGACAGTAGACTGCCAGGATGTCTCCTCTAGTGAGTTCCCAATTGTCCCTTCCAGATGTGGATCGTCTGCCATCCCCGAATGTTGAATTACCTAATCAATGACAGATGTTAAAGGGAGGACAGAAAGTAGTGGATCTAGACTTGGGAGGGGAGGCTTCATGCAGATTGTTGTTGGCCTGGTTACAACAGAGGGACTTCTCTAGGAATGGTCTTCATCTGTAAGGTTGAAATTAATGAGTGTTTCTTCTATGAGTTCTTGGCTACTACATAGTTTGTTCATATCCGATTATGATTCTCCTGGAGACATTCAATGAATTTCTCCTGGTCACGTTCTTGTTCTTGTTTTGGGATTGTGGGTTTAGTATGTGTGCCGAGCATTGAGGAGGGAGTGGATCAATCCTATCCACAAATCTTTCTACCATGGCTTGCTTAAATTCCGTCCATTGCACTCCATGGCTACGGTTGCGATACCATTGATACCAAATTCCAATGTAAGGCGGTGCCTTCCATGTCAATCATTGCAATTTGGACCCTGTGCGTCTAAGTCTCACAGATACACTGTGGGGGGCGAATTTTTGCTCAGCTTGCACCACTCGTCCCTAGGTATCGTTGCCTCTGAATCCAGGTAGTGTTATATCAGGAATCCTTGGAGTTACCTGATTTTTACTGGTGCCCTTGTGCTACCCTCTCACGTTTTCGACAGATTGGTGGGATGCAAGTGCAGCCACTGCGACCATTGTTGGGGCAGTTCTCGCTTTCGCTTGTAAGACGACAAGGGTGGCTGAAATTTCATCCACCTATTTCTGAATCTAGGTCCAATGGGTGTTCAACGTGCTGTTCAAAATCCCTAGTTGGTGCCGTGCGTCACACTGATTTTCTTTCATCACCTCCATAATTATTTCGACCTCTGCTGTTGCTTTAGCATTGCTGTACCAAAGAGATCCGGCATGCTGGACCAATATTTGCGAAGTGAATTGGAGAACAAGGAAAAAAGAAAAGAAAAGAAAAACCTCTGCCCATGCCCTAAAGGCTGATCTTATTCTAATGTGATTAATGATGAATACAAACAGCGCTGCCAATTCATATTTATACACAAACCCTACAAATGAGACTCCTAAATCTGCTGGACTTCTAATGGCAAAAGGATAACCAACACAAATAAAGAGACTTCCAAAATACCTTCACAATTCTAATTCAATATTAGTTCTACTCACGGTACAAATTCCACTATTATAAATACTTCCTCCTTTTCAAAATACTGATACACTGTATCAGTTATTTTGAAACGGAGGCAAGTATCTCTCAACACTAATTGAACTCCAAACCATACTTCCTATCGGTACAGAAGATTGTACTTTGTGCATATTTTACTTAGGGTTGTTAAATTTGTATTTGAATTATGCTTAAATGTGTTTTATTTAGAGCTATTGTAGTTGCACACTCAAAATTGGGAATTGAATGGGCGATTTCAGTTACATTTACAATATTATACTTGGCTGAATGGAATATTTCGTAGAATATTCCAAAAAGTTCTAGGTGCAAAAATGCGAAAGGGGATTTATAGCTTTTTACCCTATCTTTTTTATTCACCTTCAGTTATGCTTAAGAAGTAATATAAATCTAAAAAGCATCTGCACGCTGAATATTTTTAAGCTAGTGATCTTGATGAATATTTTGAGACCTTAGGAAGCATTTGTAGTTTGTCCATAACTGGAGTAACAATAGCAAAGCATTGTTCAGTTCAGTTTAATTTATTCTTTATGAAATAGAGGGTTTGGCAGTGAGGTTGTTCAGAACCGTATTGGTGGTTTTCTTTTTCTTTACACATTTTGGAGGTTTTTTTTCTGGTCACTAGAAGTTATTTTTCCTGTAGTAGGCATTTTAAGCATTTTAAGAAGGCTGGGAATTAAACTTGCCATATTTTTTTGGCAGGAAGAGTTAATGTGTATCGGTTGGCAAAACAGTGGCATGGGTTCCCAGGATAAAAAGAACATTACTGTTCTAGGAGGTGGGTTCATACACAGGCTCGGGCCGCCTGTTATATATATTCTCATCACTGAATTATTCCATTAATAGAATGTTATATTAATGTCATTATCCTTTTCTGTGACCATTAATTATCCAAACCTACTTCCATTTTCCAACAGTGTGATTTGTATATTAAACCTATTTTAGATATATTGCTTTCAGCATTTCACTGGTTGCATTAGACTGTTCATGTTGGTGAACTGGTGATAACGGTGGTATTCGAGTATTTGCCCAATTCACCTCTTAAAACTTACATTGCACACTTCATGGACCTCTAATTTACACTTGATTTGCCTTTTCCCTCTGATTAGCTATTTTCTGAGGACAGATGTACAACAAAAAATGAATTCGATTTTGTTTATTTTTCCTCACCAGACGGGTGGAGGTTCACTTGCTTGAATGGGATTTTCATATTCTTTTTATCCTTGGGCCTTTTGCATAGATGTGAAATGGAGTCTTCTATTCGTGCAGTTTTCGGGACAGTTGACTTTTATCTTCTACTCTTCTTTGTAGCTCTGGTAATTGCCAATGAAGTTTTCAGTAGAAGTTAGCCGTTTTTGGGAACACTTCAATTTTAACTTCTAGCTCTTATTTTGCAGCTCTTGGAATAGCCATTGAAGTTTCCAATTTGCCACATTTATCGACTTATATTTTAATTTGTCCTTTTTAGTTAATGAACAAAGTGAATTATATTCTTCAATTGACTTTTACTTGTTCTCATGTTGGCAGATTTGGTTTTGTCAAATAAGTTGGTGCTGTATGATCTAGAAAAACAAGCGATTGGGTGGACAGAATATAATTGTAAGTATTGATGTGTTTCCCTTTAAATTCCTCATGCTTTCAATCTGCAGTATTTTTGCAGGATAAATGTATTGTTAAGTGTTGCCCAACGTCATATTTGTTGATGTTTAAATTTGTTTGCATTTGTTTAAGCCTTCTGAAATTACATGTATGGATATCTATTTTTTGTTATGAGTTTCCATATAGTTAGATGAATGATTATTGATGCATCATGATCCAAGCATTTCCATTCTTGGTATTCAACCCTTGCATAAAAGCTTGAGGGTTCTTTTGCTTTCCTCTTGGAAGGATTCATCAGATCATATTAGCCATTTAAATAGTTTCACATTTTGATTTTTTAAAATATGTTAGATGTAACCATAATGGTCAATGGTGCACACAGCATGGCATGCCATAGCCAAGACCTAGGAGCCATGGTGTAAGGTGTGTGCCATGATGTGCACCATATCGAAATTTTTTCAAAAATTATATAATAAATATATTTATACAAGCATTAATTTATATTGATTAATAAGGAAATAATTGTTTTTCAACATACATCTTTATAAGAAAAAAGAAAAGGCACTCGAGTGACAGTTTGTAGGTCCCAACCTTTTCTTGCCTCCAAAGTCTTCCCCCTTACCCTGAAAATTTTGAAACCACAAGTTTGTGAAGCCAAGCAGCATGGAATAAGAAAACAACTTTGGTAATATGATACAGATGCAATGAAACAATATCTCGTTCCCTTTTTGACCTTATCTTCCTGTGTAACATTATTAATTTAAAAAGGAAAGGAGGATCGAAGGTAGGTGTCCAATGGAACGACTATTAAGTATCTTTATTTGTAGTATTAATTTTGATGTTTGCTTGCTTTCAATACCATTCTTTGACTTGGGTTGGGATGAAAAAAAACATTGTGCGATATACTATTCTGTTAATATTAACCTGTTACAGATTTGAAATTCAGAGAACTAAAACTGAAGCAAGTTTTATGCCCAAATCTTTATTAGCTTTCTACAAGCATTCAGCCCATCATTTGTTTTTGAGTTCCATCACTGAAAATTTTTGTTTTCTTTATCTATTTGGAATGAGGTATAATTTCACATTGCAGGCCTCTTAAAATAAGTTCGAAAATATGTTTCTGAACTGTGGAAGGTTTCCTCTAAATATTTCTTTTGTGCCACAAAGTGGCCAGTTTTATGTAATGGGTCACGTTGCAATTTCTGGGACCTGTCTCCTGTGCAAATTTGTTTCTACTCGTAATCATAATTTTGCTTGTTTCCTGATGCTGTTAATTTCCTTGCATTTTCATTCTTCCCTAACTGAACATGTTTTAAATCAGATTCCCATTCTCTTTCTTTCATGTGCATCTGCATTCCATTTTCTTTCATTCTTCGTTTTCAGGTGGCATCTTGAAATTTTCATCCTTCAAACTTGATTTTGTCTACAAAGTTCTTACTCATAAGTGCTCCTACACTTCTGCAGAAGTATCTTTTTCTAAACGCAATTTGCACTAGTTTGCGAGAAACTTTTATAATTTATTCTAGTGTTGAGAAAATTTCTTAAACTTTTTTCATAAACCTGGCCAGGTATGAAGGAAATTGTTTTCATCTGCTAGTTTTCTGCATGTTTCGTTTTCATAAACATTTTCGTGTGCTGTAGACACATGGCAACGTAATCTCCAACGTTTATTCTTTGGTCTTTACATCTAGAACTAAATTTATGCTTTAAGATTGACCAATCTTATTTTCAGTAAGGTTTTGTGTTCTCATTGTGGCTATACATTAAATTTTTACCATCATGGACTGAATCAACGGTTGCTGAATAACAAAGCTTTGTATGAGATTGTGCAGATACATCATCACTTACCAGTAAACTCTTGGAGTTCATAAACATTTAAATTAAATTCTTACTGTTAATTTCTACTGTTGTCAGGTTCGTCGAGTATTGAGCTGAAGGATGAAATTACAGGTTCAGTCCATCTAGTCGGAGCTCACTCCCTAAATAGCGGTTGCAGTATAAATCTGGGAGCTGCTCTATTCTTCCTACTGATGGCGCTGCTACATGGGTTGCTTCTTCCTCCAATGTTGTGATATTTCGTCGACCTAAATAGATAGATCTCTGATATATCTGATCAGTGGAAATGAATACACACACAGATTATTCAAGTAAAAATGACCACACAATGCAAAAAACCATCAATCCAATTAATCATGTGTATAATTTCCCAGGTGGGCAAAAGTTTACAATTACTGAATAGCTCATTTTGAAATGCTACGTGAAAATGGGATTCAAGTTTTGTAGACAATACATACTCACAGAGGCATGTAAATAGCATTTGTAAATATAAGACCCTCGATCGTATGACTTTTGTGCTTTTGTACTTAAGATATTATGACGTTTATATATTTTTATTTAGGTTTTGAATATTTAGCAACACCCATCGTGCTGTAAAACACTCTAATTGATTTCTTGGTTGGATCCACTGCCGGATTATATCCAAGTGTGTGGCGACTGGTGAGAGATCAGTTGAGGAGGAACTCTGTCTTGGGGAGGTGGAATTATGGGCAGTCTACTACCACTTGAGTGAAGCTGTTCATTGGGTATTTGGCGGGTGATAATCCAACGCGACCCGATGATTCTTGTGGAAGAAAGTCAGATGATTCTTGTGGTAGAAAGTCATGTTTTATTGAAGATCATCCAAGCAATGTTTCTATCTAAAGAATAGTGTGAAGGATCGCAGGTTTGGATTTTTTTTGTGGATCGTATGGTGCATTTTGGCCATGACTTGCTTATATGAGAGATTCAGCATCTTCGATGATCCCTGCCTTGGATTGCTTTGAAAAGGCCAATATAAAAAGATGATTATTTTTAAGATACCAGACATGCCATATCGATGGAAAAAGATTTCAACAGAGGATGATGAAAAAATGGAAAAAGATTTCATCCTCTGTTTCATTTTTCAGGGGGAGAGGCAGGATGTCCGCCTCCGGATGGCTCACTGTCTTGGCATAACGAGGCACATTTATGAGACTCTTGTGAAACAACAAAAGCAAAAGGCTGTGGATAAAGGGTCCCTATGCTGGCAACCACCCCCAATGGATTGGATAAAAATTAATACGGATGGGGCAGTCCGCGATGACAACATTCGTGCGAGCGCAGGGGGAATTGCCCGTGATTGCAGGGGGAAGTGGTTGTTTGGATTTAACAAGGTGTTGGGGAGATGCCAACCCCTCATGGCCGAGCTGTGGGCGATTTGGGTAGCGGTTCAGCTGGCTTCTGCGCGGGGTTTTCGCCGAGTGATTATTGAAAGTGACTGTATGCAAGCTCTTCAGACCTTGGATGATGACCGGGGACAGGCGTCTGGACTGGTGGGGCGAATCGATGACATGAGAGGAAATTTCGAAAACATCATTTTTTGGTTCATCCCAAGGGAAGGGAATGTTTTGGCGGACGCAATGGCCAAGTTAGTCGACCCATCTACCTTTGAGACGCGAGTATTTCCTTTTGTGCCGGATACACTTCGGGACATACTCCGGGAGGAAGGCCCGGGTAATTAGCTGACTGTGCTAATACTCCGGTGACTTTCTTATTTTTTTTCCAAAAAAAAAAAAATGGAACAAGCCACACGTGCCGACATCAAGAGTATACCTGGTACGCGAATCACCAGCTTCGATGGCTCTTAATTAATGACGAGCCGTGGCCTACATTACGCTCTCAAATCCTTTCCTATGCTTCATTGAAACTTTCTACACTGTACATCGACTTCGGTCGATATCCAAATAGAACTAAATTAGTTAGTTAAATGCACATGAAAAACAAGATGTAATACTAGAACATAGAGGTGAAGGTCATATATAATTGAACCTGCTGCATCGCATTGTCATTCTGCCGGGCACACGGTCCTATCTGCCCCATCTTACATCCAGGCACATAGATCAGCTTTCTGATTTGTGCCCCTCTTTGCAAGTTGATCGACAAGGTGGTTCGCCTCTCTAAAAATGTGCCTAATGTGAAAATTGTTAAAGAGTGTTCAATTAAGCTTCTTAGTAGAGACCCATCTCATTGGCGAACCTCCACGGAGCAGAGGAAGGCTGAGTTATCCAAGCAACAAGATTAGATGGGTTGCTTTCTACAACAATCATTACAATAAAAATGGCATTAGGCGACCACCGAATTGTCGCATGGTATAGAAATTGCGAAAAATAAATCGTCGCCTGGTGTAGAAATCACGAAAAATGAATTGCTCCCACTCCGTCTCGAACCCGCACTCTCCTCCTCCCACTCCCGTCCATCCCTCAGTTAATCTTCCTACTGTTTGCGCAACTAACATTTTATATTATATATTATAATAATAATATATATAGACATATATATATGTAATTTATATATTTAATTAATTTTTAAATTATATATTTAATATTTAAATAAGAATTATTATATATTTATTTATTAAATTATATATTATATTTAATTAATTTTCATAAAATATATATATATTTCATATTTATTTAATTATAATTTAATAAATTATAATTAAAGTTTTAATAAAAAATTATTTATTATTTAATTATAATTAAATTAATAAATTAATATTTTATTTTTATGTAAAAAATAAAAAATTAGGCAACAAAAATGACATTTCGTTGCCTGATTCGTCTCCTACATTTATTTAACTTTTTTTTTTTTTAATTTTTTGTTTTAAAATCAGGTGACAAAAATGTCATTTCGTCGCCTGGT
>MAYD01768206.1:0-18487 GCA_001909325.1 Ruellia speciosa
ACAGGCCAAAAAGGTGCCAAAATTACAGAATTGAAGATCTACAGCCTTGATAATTTGTCATGCCAAGTACTAAGGTTTCAATAATGCAGGAACGCACCTAATTCGAAGGCATCGAAGGTTCCTAATGGTTTTAACGTCATCAACAGCCCATGAAATCATCTAAAAAAATGCCATAAATCATGCTAAAGCATAAAAGAAGGTAGGAACCCCTTGCCTTAACAATTTGGATCAATTCTTGCACTGGAATGAAATTCAATCGACAATAAGATGCAGCCAAATTCACGAAGGCCTACAAGACTCAATACTTATCCGAATGAAAATCCAAAAAGTGTTTCAGAAACTAGAAACAATGCTCTACGAATGTCAAGAAGGAACTTACCCAGGATTCCCGATACAAGGTAGTCAAAAATAGCTCATAAGACAGGTCAAGAACAAAAATTTTCACTGTGACAGCAAATGGAAAATAACTTAGGAGACCCAAAACTCAAACTCCCAAGCCAAAATTCGACATGCAAACTGAAGAAAAGGTAGAGGAGATCGAGTACAACATTTTTACCTCAAATAGGCTTACCCGGATTTGAAGATTTGAAGGGTGAATTTGAAGCATCAAGGTTTCAAGGCAAGGAAATGTCAATGTGTTCTTGAGAGGGTGGGGATTTTAGAGAGAAGAGGTGTAATTGAAAATGCAGAGGAAAGTGAGGTCTGGAAGAGTAAAAGGAGGAAAAAGACTACTACATAACAGAAAGCAGGAATCTGATCTGACAGCGGGCCCCAAATCCGCGCTGTTTTCATCCCGCGGTCCTCAAGGACCATGGGCAACCCCCAAAATCCTTAGACACAGAATTGATCCTCTCAGCTCTAGAAGTCCTATGGTGCAAGAATTAGCCAAGGATGCTAAGTGGTGAAGGATATACGAGCCAAAGTTCGACTCTACAAGCCTAAAATGATGTCGAAACGGGTCCATGAGTTATGAAACGCTAATTCTAAGGCTTCTAGACTCTAAAACAACGGGGCATTACATCCTCACCCCCTTAAGACATTTTGTCCCCGAAATGAAACTGGTACAAAACGTAATTCTACACTACCTCAAGCCGAAGGTCTAAGGTCTAGATCAGGGTATCTCTCACGCATCGACTCCTCCGTCTCCTAAGTAGGGTCCTCGTGACTGTGTCGTGACCATAATACCTTTACCATCGGAACGCTGCGCCGTCTCAACTCCCGAACCTGTGTGTCAACTGTCAAGGATACGGATCGAAACTTCTTCATACTCTAAATTCGGTCGGAACTCTATCGCATCTGGAACCACTATACGGGAAGGATCTGAGACGAACCGGCGAAGCTGCGAAACGTGAAAGACATTGTGTACCCCTGCCAACTCCTCGGGAAGTGCCAGTCGATAAGCAACCTTCCCAATATGCTCTGTGATCTCGTAAGGTCCGATATATATGGGGCTCAACTTCCCCCGAATCCCAAACCACCTCACCCCCTTAACAGGGGATACTCGTAGTAACACCTAATCACCCGGGCTGAACTCCCACTGACGTCTGTGCAAATTTGCATAACTGCGTTGTCTGTCCTGCGCCTCTCTCATCCGATCCTGAATCTGCCTGACCTGTCGAGTAGTCTCCTCGATCAATTCTTGCCCGATCACAACCCTCTCTGAAGCGTCATCCCAACACAACGGTGTCCTACACTGGCACCCGTAGAGTGCCTCGAAGGGAGCCATACGAATGCTGGAGTGATAACTGTTGTTGTACGAAAACTCGACCAATGGCAACAGATCCTCCCATGAACCCTGGAAATCCAAGACACAAGCCCGAAGCATATCCTTTAAAATCTGTATCGTGCGCTCTGACTGCCCGCCTGTCATCGGATGCCAAGCGATGCTCATACTGATGTGTGTGCCGAACGCTGCCTGGAGCTCTATCCAAAACCGGGATAAGAACTGTGAGTCTCTGTCTGATACTATATCTCTAGGCACTCCAGAGCAAGAAACTACATTTCGAACGTATGCCTAGGCTAATCGCTCCATCGACCAAGTCAATCTCATCGGAATGAATATGGCACTCTTGATCAATCGATCTACGACTACCCAAATGGTGTCACAACCCCAGCGCGTACGCGGAAGCCCGGTCACAAAGTCCATTGCTATCGAATCCCACTTCCAATCGGGCAATGGTAGTGGCTGCAGTAATCCCATCGGACGCATGTGCTCGGCCTTCACACGGTGACAAACTCCACACTATGCTACAAACTCTACAATCTGTCTCTTCATCCGTGGCCACCAAAATGTCTGCCGAAGGTCTTGATATATCTTGGTAGTCCCCGGATGAATCGAGTAAGTCGTACTGTGCGTGTCCTGTATAATGCGGGTCCTCAACTCTGGTCGACTCATTGGTACGCAATATCGGTCGTGCAATCTGACTATCCCTGAACTGTCAACCCGGAATGCCTGTGTCTGCCCTGACTCTACTCAATGGCGCAACTCCTGAATTCGGCTATCCTGTAACTGATACTCGGCAATCTCTTCCAACACCGACGGTACAACTGTCATCGCCCGCAACTGCTCCAACACCCCTCCGTGAGCGACTATCTCTATCTCTGCCTGTTGTAGCTCTCGTAGCATCGTGGGGTCACTATCACTGTATCCAACCGAACTCTCTTCCGACTCAAAGCGTCTACAACCTTGTTCGCCTTCCCCTCCTGATAGATGATCTCAAGGTCATAATCAGTGACTAACTCCAACCATCTGCGCTGTATCTTGTTCAACTCTCACTGCGTGAATAGGTACTTCAAATTCTTGTGATCTGTGTAGACTCTATAAACTGATCCATACAGATAATGTCGCCATATCTTGAGCACGTGTATCACCACTGCCATCTCCAAATAGTGCACCAGGTAGTTCTGCTTATGTGGTTTCAACTGCCTCGAAGCGTATGCGATCACGTGTCCCTTCTGCATGAGAACACATCCTAATCCCGACAATGATGCATCTGTATGTACATCATACTCTCCTGAGTTATCTGGTAATACTAATATCGGTGCCTCAACCAACCTCCGTTTCAGTTCCTGAAAAGCTGACTCACACTCTGCTGTCCACTGAAATCGGACATCCTTCGGTAACAACTGAGTCAGCGGTCTCGCTATGCTCAAAAAGTGCTGAATGGAACGTCTGTAGTACCCAATCAACCCAAGGAACCTACGGACCTCTGAAACATCACGCGGTGCTACCCAACTGACCACTGCCTCCACCTTCGTCTGATCCACTGATACTCCCAATGCCGAAATCACATGCCCTAAAAAGGAAACTCGGTCCAACCAGAAGTCACACTTCGAGAGCTTGGCATAAAGCTGATGCTCACAAAGTACCGTCAACACCTCCCTCAAATGAATCTCGTGGTCCTGAGACGTAGGTGAATACACGAGAATGTCGTCGATGAAAACGACAACGAACTGATTTAAGAATGGCCGAAACACCCGATGCATCAAGTCCATGAAAATCGTGGGAGCGTTCGTAAGGCCGAAGGGCATAACCGTGAACTGGAAGTGACCGTAACGGGTGCGGAAAGCTGTAACCGGATGATCTGCCTCTGGAATGCGGATCTGATGATACCCTAATCACAAATCAATCTTCGAAAACAATGTGGCGTCTCGCAACTGATCAAACAAATCCTCAATCCTTGATAACGGGTACTTGTTCTTGACTGTCAACTGATTCAAACCACGGTAATCGATGCACAATCTCAGACTCCCACCCTTCTTTCGCACAAACAACACTGGAGCACCCCACGCTGATGTGCTCGGCTCGATGTAACCTTTTTCCAAAAGGTCCTGTAACTGAACGTGCAACTCACGAAGCTCCGCAAGCGCCATACGGTAGGGAACCTTTGACACAGGTTGTGCGCCCGGCGTCAACTCAATGGTGAAATCGATCTCACGAGAAGGTGGTAAACCCGAAATCTCGTCGGGAAAATCATCCGGAAAGTCAGACACTACCGGAATCCTATCGAGGCTAGGGTCACCCTCACCCTCACTCAACGCTGAGACCTCACATAGGAACATGGGGTAACCTCTCCTAACCAAGGCCGCAAATGAAATGCTAGAAACTATACGCACATCAGGTCTATGGGGTATAGGACGAAAGGAGATGTACGTACCTCTAACACGAAAGGAAACCCTGGGAATGTCGCAATCGATACGTGCCTGATGCTGGCTCAACCAATCCATCCCCAAAATCACATCAAACTCGCTCAACGCTATGACTACCAGGTCGGCGGTGAAGGTATAGCCCCCAATCACTAAGGGTACCTCTCGCAAAATCCGTCTACTCTCAATGGTGCCCCCCAAAGGCAAAGATACTATGAGCTGATATGGGTCTACTGGCCCCAATCGACGACTCGAATAAAAATGCTCAGAAACAAAAGAACGCGATGCCCCCGTGTCAAACAAAACAAAAGCAGGAAATGATGCTACAGTGATAGTACCTGTCATCACGTTCGGGTCCTGTTCCGCCTCCTCAGTATCCATCACATTCAGCCGTGCCCCATGCGTACCCTGTCCTCAAGATGCCAACTGTCCCCTAGAACTCTCCTCGCGAACTGATCCTCGGTGTTGTCCCCTATGTTGTCCCCGATCATGAAGAAACCGAGGGCACTTGGGCTGCTTATGCCCATACTCCCAACAATAGAAGCACTGCCATAACTGGGGCTGCCCCCCTGTACCACGATCCTCGGTCGCTAAAGATCCCCTACTCGATCCTGAACCCATGGTCGGGCAATCCTGTCTACGATGTCCCCAACCTCGACATTGATAGCAGTGCATACCATGCCTGCCACTGTCTCCACTTCCTGAGCTATGTCGCTGAGCTGATCTCCCCTGGATCTACCTCCTCCACGGCCTGAGTCCTGACGACGCTGTCCCTGAAAGCCGCGACTGTCCTTGTATCGCTGTGCTCGGTCTTTTCTGACTCTGCTTCGCTCAAAGTATGGCTGACGATCCCGCTCTGTCTGCTCAGTAAAGAGTGCTCTCTCATAGGCTGCACGCAAAGTCGTACTCCCTGACTCCAGTCTGATGGTCGGATGCAACCCCTCGTCAAATTTCCTCACCTTGGCTCTGTCGTCCGGAACAAAGTCCATGTCGTGCCTCATCAAATCGATAAACTGATTGTAGTAAGTGGTGACGTCCATCTGATTTGCCTGTACAAAAGTACGAAACTCCTCTCGCTTGGCGGCGCGGAACCTGGCGGGGTAGAAATGATCTCCCATCTGTGCTATAAATCTGTCCCAGTCTCACTCAGGCTGCTGTGTAGGGTCTGCTCTCAGTGTGCGCCACCACTGCATGGCTCTGCCTGTCAACTGTCTCGAAGCCACCCTAACCCACTGTCCTATCGGGCAACCGATGTCCTCCAGTATGTCCCTCATCCGATAGGCCTAATCATCCAATACAGTCGGGTCTGCATGACCGTCATAGGTGGGAGGATGATGACAAGTAGCCCGGTCCACGTAGTCTGCTGACCCTGTCGCTGTGGTCTGGTGTCTCAGCAATCCCTGAATAAGAACCCATGGATCCACCCCTGCCGGGTGCTGTGGTGCTGCCCCTCCCTGAGGAACTCCTTGTGGAATCTGCCCAACTGGCTCACCCCCCGGGGGTTATGGTGTCTCTGCCTGCTCCTGATCACTCGCATACTCAGGGGTCACTGACGGGGAAGCACGGTGTCTATGGCCACCTCTCCTGGCCCTACCTCTAAGCGCGGTCCTAGGTGGCATTCTAAGGTAAGGTGCGGTTAGTGTCAGCTAGTACCAATCAGTTGTTAGCACAGAGATAAAGCAATCAACAATAGTAATCACACCAAATGCAGAATTTAAACGTGAATGCAACCCAACCCCACACGCCTCACTCCTATGTCTAACCAGGTTTTAAGCATAATAGGCCCCGTAGGGCTCTGATACCATATGTAACGCCCCCACCTCAAACAGTGGTTGTGCCAAGCCGTATTGACTAACCTAGACTCGTGGCTAAGTAATCTAGGCTCGCCAACACAAGGCTGGTACAATAAAACACATAGACACTTAACAGAAAATGGTTCCCAATTCTGAAATTAAGTCTTTTCGATTAGGGAAAACAGTAACAGATAATCCATACCGAATCACATAGTCATATTCATACATCGGAAGTAAGTCATAATACAGTGCACACCACCGCCTAACAATGAAAATAAACTAAGATACAAGTCAAGTAGCCACGTTACACACCACAAGTGGAATTAGAAACGACATCCTAACTACAGTACTCTCAACCCGTCCCGTCATGCTCAACATCCGTACCTGAAAGAATAACACACGGGGGTCAGCCACCACTGAGCAAGGGATCCCCCGCGTACAACCTGTAACGACCCGATTTTCCCTAATCGGCCACGTCATCGCCACACCTAACTTACCTCGGATTCTACGCCTAATCCTTAGTAAGCTCAGTGCTCAGGCTTAACCATATTCTCTTATCCTATCAGAGTACGCTGGATTTCAGAAAACGTGTCCCCTCCGATCACAGCTCACCGTATTAAAACTTAGAAAACAGTCAGTCACCCAAGTCACGCAAAACAAAATGACATTTATGAGGCGTGAAAGGTAGAACATAATTAATAACTGGAATGTAAGCCACACAAAGCAGTTAAGAATTATGTTCTCTCAAGTCTCACCAAAACCCCTGAGGTTCAACTTCATCCCGTATGCTCATCGACCAGGAGATATATCCTCCGGCCCTGATTACCTGCAAGATGCAGCTAGCATCGTTAGTCGAAAACGACTAAGTAAGGAACACACACAACATGCTATGCTATGCATATGAATATGCATCATGAGCCACATTAAGAACGTCTTCGATACGTTCACTTAACGGGTTTCAAAACTTATGCTTATCATCTATGTATCTTTAAAATTGTGCATGACATGCAATGTCTCTTGGGAAAAACATCTCTTTCTTAGTAATCATGAATGCACCTTTACGAGTAGAAAACATGATTTATTGGTAATGAATCTTTAAAAGTATATAAACTTTATAACATGCATATCAAGCGAATTCAGAACTCTTTACTCAACCAGTAGATGCCGGATCAATACACACATTGTCAATCATGAAATGAGGAATCAAGACTCATGAGTTTCAACATTGAATGTGAAATCAAAACACCACATTATTCATTTAGGGAGAAATCAAAACTCACCGGGAGTGGAAAGTCATAACCCATAAACTATTATTAAGTTGGGAAGTCATAACCCGTCCATTACCTGTCGTCTAGTGGGAGGTCAAAACCCGTCGGCAGTAAGGGAGAATTCAGAACTCATACCTTACAGGGATGTGCCTGGGAGGTCAGAACCCGAAGCACGACACACGCAACACATAATTAATAGAGTAGGGTAACCGTTGATGCACTTACAATAGTGTCCACCACCTATTGCAGCACATTAAGAGTTTAGGCCGAAATGCAGGCACGACAGCGATCACCCGTACCGGAACCATACACTCAAACTTTTATAGAAATGGGTGCTAAAGGAATCATTATCGCCTTATGGATACCCAGTCACCCCAAGGTTCCAGCTAGATTCCCCCAAGGCTAGAGATGGGACAGTTCCAACTGCGGACTCACGTGCCATGCCTCGCTCCAGCCACGTGGACCATCCTGTCCGACCCCTTGACACTGGACTCAAATTACCGGTAAACCTCAATAAGGGAGCGACCCTCATGAGTAGTGCAGTGAAAATCGAAAGTCGAAACTTCCGGGTTGGTGGAATTAAATCCTATGGCGATCAACCCACATGAAGATATTGAGGGTCACCACTCTATTTTCATCTTTACGTGATTAATTCATTTAATGCGATGCATCAAATTTTAATTAATCGTCATTTTCTTTTCACTTATTGGACTGCCTCTTTTTAGGTCGAAACAAGGGATAGCGGCCACTTGCTCGATCACTGATAGGCTTAACCAGTTTCCATGCATTTCCAATTTCATATCCCAGGTGGAATGCAATGTGCACATAGGAGCAAGTATTCTAATTTAAATTCAATTAACTCATTTAAAATATTTTAAGGTCTATGATTTATTTTAATGGTCATGTTTTGGGAATGAGTTGGTGATTTTAGAATAGTCTTATGAGCCTAGAAGAGCCCAAGTGTATTGTTAATTTTTCCTAATACAATTTAATTAATTGGTCCAACCCTTTATTTATTTCTCAGCCCATAGTCCGGCCGTGAGGCCATTAGAAGGTGTATTTGTGTGTGCTAGCTAGGGTGAACTGAACAGCTGCGCCGTCCCCATTCTTCCTGCACAACTTTCCTTCTTCCTCACGCCCTCTCGATGTTCATCCATCGCCGGCGGTCGGACGCCTCTGTCCGGTGACCGCCACAACCACCTCGCTCTCCTCTTGTTCCCTCTCTATAAGTGAAGAGATGAGAATCGTCATCACTCTCTCCCTCTCCTTCGGCAGTCCCTCATCCCGCAACACCATCGCCACCGCCATGTCCGGCGACCTTCTCGCTGTTGAATCGATCGGGCACCAACGCCAGAGCTCCAATGGCTCTGTAACCCAAACTCATATCGCTCATCCTCCCTCTCGATTTTGACCCCACTGCCACCCTCTTTCCTTCTCCTTTCTGATTTTTCCGGCGAGGACAGTCGGAGAAGACGACCGGCACCACCATTGCCGTCGTCAACCTCGAACCCCTCCCTCGCACCCCTGTTCCAGTTTGAAACAAAGAGCAGCTGTGGCTGCTTATTTTTGAACCATCGCGCCTCTTACATTTTTGAGCCGAACGGAGAAGATGACCGGAGCTCCAGCTCCGGCGTCGCCCACAGTCGCCCACTGCTTCTATTTATGTATGTATTTTCGTATACATATATATATATATATATATACACATGTATATCACTCTTGTGGGTAAATACATAGCTCTTACACCCCTGCTGTCCCATTTCTGCCGGCTGCCGCTGTTGTCACCGGAACAGCGCCGGAGCACCGTCGCCTCCACCTCTGTCCGCTACTCGATGATGAATTGTGTGAGGGCTGTGTTGAGATGCAACCACCAAAAGTAGATTTTGGGTTGGATGGCATCTACTTTGGTTGTAGTATATTATGTTGGTTTCTGATGCTGATTCTGTTGTTGGTTGAGGTCACTGATGGTATTTCTAGTATGGTTGTGTTGATACGGGGACTTAGTTTTTGTGCTACCCCACTCTTGTGGATGGCAGCCAAGGACTGAGGACGTTTGGTATTAGTACTGGTTCAATTTGGCTCTGTTATGTAGTGATTCTGTGGTTGAGTCAGTTTGGTCGGGTTGATCTGTTTTTGATGAATCATGCTGGTTCTGTTTCAGTTGGCTCAGTGTGTTGTATCTGGTTGTGTTATGCATACAGTTCCAGTTCAGTGATGGTCTGTTAGCTTTTGATGTTGTGTTGTTGACTGGTTTGGTTTCCTGGTGTTGTCTTAGTTCGGTTCTATGGATGTTATGATGATGTGTTGCAGTTTGGGTTTTGGTGGTGTCCAAAATGGTTCTATGATTATCTTGGTTCCTGCAATAGTATCAGCTTGGTTACGTCAAGAGTGTGTGGGATTCGTTGATGACCCGATGAAGTATTTAAGATCCGAGGGTTTAGGATGCAAACCTACGCCTCGAGCCTCCCCAATTTCTATTGGTTTGGAGCTAGATTGTGAAGGGTTTGGCGAGGTTGTGTGTTGAAGTTGGCTTCTGTTTCTGTTGTGCATCGATTACTGCTGTTGTTTTTGTTAGTTTGCTTGGTTGTTTAAAGATCCAATATTTGTTTCCCCTTTTCGGTTCTTTAGAATTGATGGTAGGTTGGAGACGTTTATGGGATTACGGGATTAAGCCGATGATGAGATCGAGTTGAGACCGATCTGAGGCTCCCTGATTGGTTGATTTTGACTCAATCTTGGCCATGACTCATTTTTGGCAGTCCCTACGTTTGTTGTTCTTCATTTTTGCTTGATCTGTAAAATCTCATGAAGGTTGTGTTGGGCTGTTATAAGAAGTGGGCCTCAGTTGGGCCTGGTGGAAAATTAATTAATTCAGTATCAGTGGATAGATGACAGACAGATTGGGCCGAGGGAAATTTTGGCCTGGACTTACAATAATTAATTTCAGAATTTGGCTTGGGGTTGGCTGCTGTTGGGCCCGGACTGAAATTAATTAATTCAGTGGGCTGTTGGCAGATTTGGACTTTGGATTAAATTGGACTAATGATTTAATAATTAATTCCTTAAACGGGATTAATAAATAATTGATGCACTTAATTAATTTTTAATAAATTAATTATTTATTTCCTACGATGATGAGAGGTATGGACAAGTGCTTGCATTTGTAGATATTACACTTGAAACCTCTGAGGAGTCCAAACAAATAAAATTCAACAAAAATAATAATAATAATTTAAGGGATTATTATTTTGAATTTAATTGTTAGGTAATAGACAAATAATTAAATTAAAATATTTTAAGTTGGATAATTGATTCAGGAGAATTAATGTCAGATTCTTTTCGGGTTTCAAATACTTAGAAACGTGATCACGGTCAGTAGCAGACTTGGGATTCGGATTTTCCAGTCAAGGATACAGAAGATAGTAGATAACGGTACGGACTGCACTGGGCAACCATAAGACCCGTTTTTGGCCTAAGACTTAGGATATTAAGTCTAGGAATTTAAATACATGACGTATTTATTTCTTTCTTCATCAGAATGCATGTTCGTATTATGTCATTGCATGATTACCTGTTACATGCTCATATGTGAATTATGTGCTTGATTAGTCATTGAGTTAAATGAATCTGGCATGTAATACGGAATCGCATGTAATCTGTAAAGCCTGTTGGAAACCGAGCAAGTGACAGTTATTCCTTGTTTCGGGCCAGCATAAAAGCATATCCAAAAAGCGGACACCATGTGATTAAATTAATGACGGTGAATACTTCATTAATATGAATAATCACGTAAAGAGAAAGATAGAGTGACCACCAACTACTACCCTTTGGGTTGATCGCCTTAGGGATCGAAAGTCCACCCGTGGGAGGCTTGCCTCCTACGTTAATAGAGCCTAGTCTACTCTTGGGATTTGTACCCCTAGAGGTTTATCGGTAATTTAAGATTAGATGAGGGAGTTTTAGCTGTGACGTGTGGGGTGATTCGCGTCATTTGGTAGCTATAATGAATCTCCTAACCTTCACCCGAAAAATCGTGATAGTAGATTAGCGTATTCAGTGTTCCGATCAGTCGTGCATTAGATAACCCAATGTGCTTATGTGAATAAAACTTGGATTTAGACACTAAGTGTGAGCGGGGGTTTTTCTTTCGGGTTTGCATGCATTTGCATCTGGTTGATGAATGTATGTAAGTTGGTGCTCGTGCAAGAGTACCCACTCGCAACAGGTAGGACTATCAGGTTCACTTTATGAGCACTAATGAGCATCTGTGGGTTACAGATGCCGCCTCGTAGAGCAGTTAGACAAGCCGGTAGCGCTAGAGCTGCTGACGCCGAATCAGTGGGGAATCAACCTGAACAGGGTCAGAGTCAGCCCGAACCAGGTCAGAATCAGCCACAGGGTCAGGATCAGCCTGCGGCGGATCCGATTGCACAGTTAGTGGCCACTATGAATCAGCGTGCAGAATCTGATCCGTATGACAGAGCTGCCAAGCACAGACCGCCACCGTTCGTGGGATTGCTAGATCCAGCAAAACTGGAAAATTGGCTGGATAGAATAGAAGAGATCTTTCGTGTTGCTCACTGTCCTGACGACATGAAAGTGGAAATCGGCACCTATTACTTCGAAGGCGAAGCTAGGCGCTGGTGGAGGGCGGTAATGGCAGAAAAATTGGCAGATGAGACCTATGACTGGGATAGATTGGTCGCGGATATGAAAACCCGTTTCTATCCAGTTCACTTACGACGTAAGAAAGTGGACGAGTTCAGAAACTTGGAGATGACAAAGAATCAGACAATCGAGGATTACTACGCTAAATTCATCGAGTTGTCTCACTATCTCCCGGAAGGATCCAAAGATGAGGAGACAATGATGGACCAGTATAGCAGGGGATTGTTGCCGTACCTGTAAACTGCGATAGCCACAATGGAACCGTACAAGCTATGTACGAAAAAGCTACAAACTTGGTTCGCACTTCAGAGAGATTGCGTGAGGAGCAATCTAGCAGGGATAAGCCGACTCAGGAAGTGAGGCATCACAAGAAACAGAAGGGCATTGTCATCCACGAACTACATTACAAGAAGAATCCAAGTGGGGGTGACATGACCTCTCATCAGAAACAGAAACACGACAAGGGTAAAGGAAAAGGGTAAACAGAAATAGGATGGGACGCCGATTGTTTGCTATAACTGTGGCAAATAAGGACATTTCAATCGACGTTGTCCGTAACCCCAAAAGCAGGAGTAACCGCGTGGGAGTCAAAATGTAGACAAGGGAAAGCAGCCTATGCAATAGAGCAGACAGGGAGGACGACTGAACGTGATAAACATGACTGAAGCTGAGGGTCGAGCTGATGTGATTACTGGTGAGTTTTCCCTTCTCGGTAAGCCTGCTTTTATCTTGTTTGATTGTGGTGCATCATGTTCATTCCTTGCAACTAGCTTTGCTCAATTGCATAGTATAGTACCGTTGGATAGGGTTAGTTTGGTAGTAACCTTACCGTCATGGGAGTCAGTACGATGTACTCAGTTACATAAGGGACTTCCAGTTCAGATTCAGGGTACCGAATTGCCGTCAGACTTGATCGACTTCCCGTTGACAGACTTCGATATTATCTTGGGTATGGATTGGTTGTCACGATATCGGGCCAGAACTGATTGCCAGAATCAGAAACTGAGTCTGAAAGGACCACGGGGTGTCATAGTGACCTACCGACAGTATCCGAAAAAACTGAATATCAGGGTTGTGTCAGCTATCAGCTTCAGATCAGATGTTGGAAGAGGGTATCCGTTGTTCTTGTGTTCAGTCCTTGATCTCAACTCAGATCTTTCAGGACTGGAAAACAAGCCAGTTGTGAATGAATTTTCCAAGGTATTTCCTGAAGAGATACTTGGATTGCCTCTGGAAAGGGAAATCAAATTCACTATTGAGTTGGTTCCTAAGACAAGACCAATTCATAAGGCGCTGTACCGGATGGCTCCGGCGGAATTGAAGGAATTGCAGGAGCAATTAAAGGAACTTCTTGACAAAGGGTACATTCGGCCAAGTAGTTTGCCTTGGGGTGCGCCAGTGTTGTTTGTCAAGAAGAAGGACGGAAGTCTAAGGTTGTGTATAGACTACCGAGAGTTGAACAAAGTCACGGTAAAAAATCGCTATCCATTGCCAAGGATAGACGATTTATTTGATCAGCTTAAAGGAGCGACGGTCTTTTCGAAGATTGATCTGCAATCAGGGTACCATCAGCTGCGGATTGCTGAAGGTGATATTGCCAAGACAGCATTCAGAACGCGATATGGGCATTATGAGTTCACGGTCATGCTTTTCGGATTAACGAATGCTCCAGCTGTATTCATGGACTTGATGAATCGAGTGTTCAGGGGATACTTGGACAAGTTTGTAGTCATATTCATTGACGATATTCTGGTCTATTCAAAGAGTCCAGAGGATCATGCTCAGCACTTGAGGCAAGTGCTACAGACCTTGAAGGATAACAAGCTATACGCCAAGCTGTCCAAGTGTGAATTTTGGCTAGACAGTGTCTCTTTTCTGGGACACATCGTGTCTAAAGATGGAGTAGCAGTCGATCCGGCAAAGATTGAGGCCATTCAGAACTAGCCTACTCTCAAGAACGTGACGGACGTTCGAGCATTTCTTGGATTTGCTCGGTATTATAGACGATTCGTGGAAGGATTTTCCAAAATAGCCAGGCCAATGACACAATTAATCAGAAAGAACATCCCATTTCAGTGGAATGAAGCCTGTGAAGAAGCCTTCCAAGTGTTGAAACGAAAGTTAACCACGGCTCCAGTGTTAACTTTACCGACAGAAGGACAGGACTTTGATGTATACACTGATGCATCAAAGAATGGCTTGGGATGCGTGTTGATGCAAGATCGTAAGGTAATAGCCTATGCTTCACGACAACTAAAGAAGCATGAGGAAAATTACCCGATGCATGATTTAGAGATGGCCGCCATAGTCCATGCTCTAAAGATATGGAGGCACTACCTGTTTGGGGCAAAGTGCAGGATCTATACTGATCATTAGAATATGAAATACATCTCCACGCAAGATAAGCTGAACTTCAGGCAAAGACGTTAGATGGAGTTGGTAAAAGACTACGAATGTGATATCATCTATCACGAAGGCAGGGCAAATGTTGTAGCTGATGCCTTGAGCAGAAAGACTCAGCACTCGCTGAATACTCTCATCCTCCACAACGACTTGTGTAAGGAGTTCAGAAAGCTCAGCATCGAGTATGTGGAAAGGGATACGCCCAGAGAAAGTTTGAATACAGTGGTCTTTACTCCGACTCTATTCCGTGACATCATTCGAGAACATGAATCAGATGAGAGGTTGATCAATCTTAGACATAAAGTTCAGCAGGGTGCAGCTCCGGGTTTTGAGGTTTTTAGTGATGATAGTCTTCGGTTTAAGGGCCGATGGTGTGTGCCAAGTCACTGTGCCGAACTGAAACAGAGAATACTCGAAGAAGCTCATCGAACTCCCAATTCAGTTCACCCTGGAACGGTGAAATTATACAAAGACTTGAAGCGAAACTTCTGGTGGTCGGGAATGAAAAAGGGTATAACTGAATTTGTTGCAAGTTGTTCCACTTGCCAACGAGTTAAGATCGAACATCGACGACCGATGGGATTGATGCAACCGCTTGAGATACCCCAGTGGAAGTGGGAATCCATTTCAATGGATTTTGTAACGGGATTACCAAAGACACGATCGGGCGCCGATACGATTTGGGTAGTTGTGGATAGGCTTACCAAATCAGCACTGTTTATACCGATCAAAGAAACATGGACTTCTGAGAAATTAGTGGAATTATTTGTGAAGTTCGTGGTCGCAAGGCACGGGGTGCCTAAAGACATAGTGTCGGACAGGGATCCGCGATTCAGGTCCAAAGTGTGGGAACGATTCCATGAGGGAATGGGTACAGAACTTAAGATGAGTACCGCCTATCATCCTACTACTGATGGACAAACGGAACGAACGATCCAAACGCTGGAAGACATGCTCCGAGCTTGTATGCTCGACTTCCAGGGCAGTTGGGAGGATCATCTACCGTTGGTGGAGTTTTCGTACAACAACAGCTACCACGCGAGCATTGGCATGGCACCATTTGAAGCATTATACGGTAGAAAATGTACGACCCCACTTAACTGGAACGATCCTAGTGAACGGGCAATGTTAGGACCACAGTTGATCCAAGATATGATGGATCAGGTCAGAAAGATCCAGGTAAGGATGAAAGCTGCCCAGGATCGACAAAGCTCGACGGGACATAAGGTTCCAAGTCGGGGAGAAGGTGTTGCTAAAAGTGTCACCTATGAAAGGTGTCAGGAGATTCGGAATCAGGGGTAAACTCAGTCCCCGATATATCGGGCCATATGAAATTATTGGAGAGGTTGGTAACAGAGCGTACCGATTGGCCTTACCTACGGAATTGGGGGAAATACATAATGTATTCCAATTTCGCAGTTAAGGAAATTCATAGCCGATCTGACTAAGGTCATAGAACCAGATACAGTGGAATTGGGTCAGGATTTATCGTACGAAGAGCAGCCAATCAAGATTATTGATTCAAAGGTTCGTAGTACGAGGAATAAGGAGGTACGACTAGTCAGAGTTCAGTGGTCCTGACACGGTCAGGAAGAATCGTCTTGGGAACTGGAGTCGGAGATTAGGGATAAGTACCCCCAGTTGTTTGAGGATAACTAGATTGGGTACACCCCTGTAGAACCTCTAGTTTTAGGGCAATAAAACCTAGTAGCTTTTATACTCGTGATTATGTATGCTTTTAATGCTTTTGGTTTATTGCATTGCATAGCATGCATCATGTTCCTCAGGGAATACGTTTTTAAAGGGAACCAGTGCGCCAGGTAGGCAAACTGTCCCATTATGTCCATATTTTTCGAAATTGCATGATTTTCTTTGCATATGTTAGTGCAGTGTGTTTGCATAATATGTGCTTCACGAGTGTATATAAAGGTGTCTCGGAATAGACACAAAGGCATACCTCCTGGATTGGTTTTACTTTCTCGATCCTTGTGTTTTATGCATAAGACAGAAAGTTCTATGATACTTAGCAGGTGCTAATATCATTTCTGTGTTTGGTAAACCCTGATCGGGTAATGTGCTATCATGATGCCGGTGGAATCGGGATCATGATTTGTATGTTTACTTGCGGTCGTGTTTGATTGCTTGTAGACCTCTAGAAGAATCTTTAGGGATAAGACTGCTTCGGTTAGAGTAGTACCCTAGTGGGGACTTAACCTGGTTAGACCGATCAGTGGTACAGTGAAACAGTTGATCAGAGGTTGATGATCAGCAGATCTGTGATACAGTGCCCAGTGAACAGTCGTGCAGTAATCAGTTTGACTCGGTCAGTAATCAGTGATTCAGGGCTCAGTTTTTCAGAAATACCGTGTTCAGATGTTCAGAGGATCAGTGGTCAGATGAACAGTGAATCAGTGATCAGTTCAGTGATTCAGAACCCGTGCAGTTAGACAGTGTGCAGAGACTCAGGGGTATAGTATCACAATGTGCAGTATTTGCAGAATGTGACAGAAATTCCGAGGACGGAATTAACCCAAATGGGGGTGATTGTAACATTTCATGTTACAGAACAGTAATTTCCGGTGAAGAATAGTCTTCCCGGTGCCTGAAAATGTGTAAAAAAATTTTCGCGAAATTAATTATAGGACAATAATTGATTTACAAGACGCGGGAAATGTTACTAAGGAAATTTGGACCCAAAGGACTTGACGAAACGCTACGAATCAAAATAATTAATTGAGCCCAGTTGGATTAAAAAACCCAATTACGGATAAGGAAGCCCAATAGCGAAAATGGGTGACATTTAGTAAATAATATTCCTCGGAATGGAAAGTGGAATATTAATTGTCTCAAGGGGTCAAAGTGTAAAGTTTGGAAACTTAAAGGACTGAATTGCAATTTCCTTGAGTTTGAGTGCTGAAATAGAAGATTTGGAACTTCAGGGACTTGATTGAATTAAATTAGGAGATTGGGGACTCAATTGGAATTTGGCCTAAGTTAATTCCTAATTAAAGGTTCTGGATTCAGAATACATTCGAGGCAGAGAGGTCACGAGATGTAGCTTTTCTTTCTTCTTCCTTCGTCTTCAATCACCATCTCCGGTCGCGAGATTTGGGTGAGGGTGTAAGGTTGGGAATGTTTCCCTTATCCTCCGAGGTCGCGAGAGATGGTTGGGAGGTCGCGGATTGTGGCAGAAGCCGCGAGTGATTCTGCCGATTGAGGAATTGGCTGGGGGTGGTTGGATGTCGCGAGATCTAAGGTAAGGTCGCGAAATTCATTCTCTTATAACCTAGATGACGCGACCTAGACTCGCGAGTGAAACCGCGAGGTCTGTTGTCGCGAATTCTGAGTTTGGAAGAATTGGGGATTTTGGCGATGGTCGCGAGATGTGGTCGGTGGATGGCTCTTATATATATAGAGCAACCCCGATCCCTCGACATTGCTCAATTATTGAGGTCAATTATTGGAGTTGGAGACTTTGTGCTTGCTGCCGAAGGTAACTCTCTCGAACCCTACTCTCTGTGATTTTGGGGATTTTGGTTATGATGCTTATTCATGTGTTTGAGATATCGAGGTTGATTTTGGTATGTTGGGATTACTAATTCATTTACTTGATGGTCCGGTTGGTATTGAGTTTGGTATTGTTTCCGGTTTGGATTAAGTTGGTCAGTCTGGTTTGTCGAAGTATGCTCACTGTCTGGAATTACGATGCCCGATGATGAATTGTGTGAGGGCTGTGTTGAGATGCAACCACCAAAAGTAGATTTTGGGTTGGATGGCATATACTTTGGTTGTAGTATATTCTGTTGGTTTTTTATGCTGATTCTGTTGTTGGTTGAGGTCACTGATGATATTTCTAGTATGGTTGTGTTGATACGGGGACTTAGTTTTTGTGCTACCCCACTCTTGTGGATGGCAGCCAAGGACTGAGGACGTTTCGTATTAGTACTGGTTCAATTTGGCTCTGTTATGTAGTGATTCTGTGGTTGAGTCAGTCTGGTCGGGTTGATCTGTTTTTGATGAATCATGCTGGTTCTGTTTCAGTTGGCTCAGTGTGTTGTATCTGGTTGTGTTATGCATACAGTTCCAGTTCAGTGATGGTTTGTTAGCTTTTGATGTTGTGTTGTTGACTGGTTTGGTTTCCTGGTGTTGTCTTAGTTCGGTTCTATGGATGTTATGATGATGTGTTGCAGTTTGGGTTTTGGTGGTGTC
>MAYD01768209.1:0-11553 GCA_001909325.1 Ruellia speciosa
CAATATTGGAATGGACAAACAGACAGAACAGCAAGAGACACAGCACACACTGGAACTGAACTGGGAACAACACCAAGACGGGAACCGAAACTGGAAACAACACACAGACACTGCCATTCCAAAATCAAAATGAGACAGACATCACACAGTCAGACGGAGGCTGGACACAGAGAAATCAATAATACCAAAAATCCCAATTCCTTGTCTCTAAAACAACACTGAATGGGGAAACTTAGGATTTAGATTCCAACAACATCAATACTCAAAATCGACTTGGGACAGTCGCAAAGACAGAGACAGCAACAAAACGACAGCCCTAGGTTCCGAGTTCAAATCGGCACGAAACATTTACAACAACCTCATATCCAAAATCCCAAGCCAAAATCGATCGGGAATGGCTTAAAATCTGGGTTTCAAATGACATCAACATCCGAAAGCACCACTGAGATAGACGCACAGACAGTGCAAATCGACATACGATGGAGACAAAAATCCAAAATCCCAAATGCTTGTTCTCCAACAGCAATCGAACGGGGACTCATTGTATTTGGATTTTAACAACAATCTAGAGTCCTCACTTCCCCCTTTCGGTCATTAAAACCAACAACCGAAATTGAGACGAACAATGGAGACAGGGGCCGAGACACTCAAATCGACACACATGCCCATGGATTTGAACTCACACCAACACAACAATAATCACAAAATCCCCAAATCGACAGAATCGAAAACTAGAGTTCTAGAAATATTACCTCTCGGCCGAGACGAAATGGGTCTCCAAGATCCAGCAAACGGCGAAAATGACAAAAATCGAGTAAGGGCTCCCTTATATACTATCACCAATAACCCTAGCCCTAGAATCGAGCGACCCCACAGTCCCCGACAAGTGCGGAGAAGGCTCAAACAGCGCACGGTTTCACTCGCGCGAATGAGTGCGAAAAACTGAGCGGAGACAGCGAGGGAGTGCGAAAATCTGTCACGAAGGAGCGGAGAAATGAGCGGACAAAACGCAGGAGAGCGGAAAAAAATGAGCGGAAAATGAGCCGAAGAAGGAATGAGCGGAAATGGTGACGGGGAAGCAGAAGCAGAAATGGAAATGGCCGATTCTGCTTTCTTGATTTCTTATTGAAATCAAGTTTGCCTAATTGCCAATTGACCCCTTCCCTTTCCTTCCAATCCAATTAAATTCCCAACTCTCTTAATTCCTCAAATTGACCCCAAGCTTCCTTAAAATTCCTAATCAAATCCTTTAGACTTTATTTATTGATAATCACTTGTGATTATTTCCCCCAAGTCCAAATTACTAAATATCACCCTCCACTATTCATCCTTAATTAAATTAGATCCCATCTAATTTAATTTAATTGGGCCCAAGCCCAATTTAATTAATTTGAATTTTCTTTTCCAAATTAATTTAATCCAAAGCGACATCGACAAATCTGGTCGTCTAATCTGATCCTCTTATTTTCGCATGCCTGAATTAATTATCTCTTGATAATTTAATTCGCGAAAAATTTTCACAGAAAATCGGGGTTTTCCTAAATTAATCCGACTTAATTTCCAATTAAATTCCAATTAAATTCACCAGTAATACGGGGTATTACATAATTACTCCTGAATTAATTCGCAAAAAATTCGTACTAAAATTCAAGGATCCTTAATTAATCTGGTTTAATCCAAATTAATTATCTCCTGTAATACTGGGATTTACATAAGATTAGTGATGATTAGTCACCACTTAATGCCTAGTGATGAAACAAGTGTAAACACTTGTTACATAGCCAAGAGGTCACTTGGCAAAGTGTAGGGCATCCATATACATTATACATAATACTCGCCCTTGGATGTCCATATACATAAAGAATATGCCTCGTTAAAACCTTATTAGGAAAAAACCCTATGGGAAAAAATTCTAGTGAAGAAAAAAGAATACAGTATTCTTGTGTTTTTCTCTCTCCCTATTTTGTACATTATTTGAGATCTTTTAGCCGCCGCATTCCAATATTCTTTATCAAATTTTCAAATGTAGTAGTTGACAGTGCCTTGGTTAATAAATCTGCTAGATTATCATTTGATCGAATCCGTTGCACATCAATTTTACCATTCTTTTGTAGATCATGAGTGAAGAAGAATTTTGGTGAAATGTGTTTCGTCCTATCTCCTTTGATGTATCTCCCTTTTAACCGGGCTATGCAAGCTGCATTATCTTCATACAATATAGTCGAGCGAATTTTTTCTTCTAAAGCTAACCCACAATTCTTCAAGATATGATGGGTCATCGATCTCAGCCAAACACATTCTCGACTAACTTTATGAATTGCTAATATTTCTGCGTTATTTGAAGAAGTAGCAGTTAAAGTTTGTTTCATTAATCTCCAGGCGATGAATGTTCCTCCGCTCATGAATATAAAGCCAGTCTAAGATTTGGCTTTATGCGGCCCGATAGATATCCGGCATCGACAAATTCAAGTAATTCATGTATAGAGTTATTAAGGAAGAATAACCTGAGTTCAATTGTTCCTTGGAGATATTGAAAAATGTGCTTCACACCATTCCAATGTCGTCGAGTTGGATATGAACTAAATCTTGCCATTAAGTTTACAACAAATGATATATCAGGTCTTGTGCTGTTAGCAAGATACATTAATGCACCAATGGCACTAAGATATGATACTTCTGGACTAAGTGCCTCTTCATTTTCTTCTTTAGATCTAAATGGATCATTTGCTGGATCGAGGGACCTTACGATCATTGAAGTACTTAGCGGATGTGATTTATCCATAAAAACATGTTTAATGCACCAATGACACTAAGATATGGTACTTCTGGACTAAGTGCCTCTTCATTTTCTTCTTTAGGTCTAAATGGATCATTTGTTGGAGTGAGGGACCTGACGACCATTGGAGAATTTAGCGGATGTGATTTACCCATAAGAAATTGTTTCAATATCTTTTGAGTATAACTAGTTCGATGGACAAAAATTCCTCTTTCCAAGTGCTCAATTTGCAAACCAAGGCAAAATTTGGTTTTTCCAAAATATTTGATCTCAAATTCATTTTTCAGATATTTAACAACTGTTTGAACTTCTTCAGGAGTTCCGATCAAATTAAGATTATCAACATATACTGCAATGATTACAAAATTTGACCCATTTTTCTTTATAAAGACACATGGACAAATTGAGTCATTTACATAACCTTCTTTAATCAAACTTTCACTGAGGTGATTATACCACATGCACCCCGACTGCTTGAGCACATATAAAGATTTTTGTAATTTGATGAAATATGATTCCTTTGGTTTTGATTTAAACACTTTAGGCATATTGAATCCTTCAGAGATTTTCATATAAATATCGCTATCTAAGAAGCCGTAAAGGTAAACAGTAACAACGTCCATTAAATGCATATCAAGCTTCTCATGTACTACCAGGTTTATAAGATATCTGAATGTTATCCTATCTATAACCGAAGAATTTGTTTTTTCAAAATCAATTCATGGTCTTTGGGAGAAGCCTTGGGCTACAAGCTTTGCCTTATATCTGACAATTTCATTATTTTCATTTCTTTTTCTCACAAACACCCATCTGTATCCAACTAGCTTAACACCTTTTGGTGTTTGAACTATAGGTCCAAAGACCTTTCTTTTAACTAGTGAATCTAATTCAGATTGGATCATATCTTTCCATTTTGGTCAATCATCTCTTTGCCGACATTCATCAACTGATTTAGGTTCACGATTCTTGTCATTTTTCATTATATTGACTGTTACATTGTATGCAAAAGTATTATCGATTTTTATTTCCTTTTGGTTCCAAGACTTCCCAATGGAAGCGTAATTAAATGAAGTTTCAATAATTCCATCTTGTTCTAGATTAAGGTCTTCATGATCAGCCTCTTCGGGGATTGAATTCTTTTTAGTGGTTTCCTAATGTACCTGATTATTATTTAAATCATCATTTGTGTATACAATCTTTTTTATTTCGTGGATTTTTATCTTGGGAATCCAAAGGTCTACCACACTTTAGGCGTGCAGTAGATTCACTAACACTCGACATTTGTCCTTTTGGGATACTTATTTTAGCAGGTGCATTTGCTGCTGGAATATATAATTTAGTGACATTGGCAGTATCATTAAAAGCATCAGGTAATTGGTTTGCAATTTTATGCAAATGTACAATCATTTGAACTTCTAATTCGCACTGTCTTGTACGAGAATCGAGGAAATTTAAAGGTATTTTCCCAAAAGTTTCCTTTTGCAGTCGATCGTTGTTTCCCTCTAATGTCAAGAAGTGTGATTCATCAAAATGGAAATCTGTAAATTTTGTAGTAAATAAATTGCCCATTGTCGGTTCAAGATATTTGATATTAGAGGGTGATTCATACCCAACATATACCCAATCTTCATTGGAGGCCCATTTTAGTGTGTTGAGGTGGTGCAATAGGTACATAAATCGCGCACCCAAATATACACAAATGAGATATATTGGGCTCTCTCCGGGATACTAATTGCGTGGGAAAATAACAATGGTAACTTATTGGCCTTATTTTCACTAGTGATGCTGCATGCAATATAGCATGCCCCCAAGCTCACAAGGGAAGTTTGGATCTCATTAATAATGGTCTAGCTATCAATTGTAATCACTTAATAAATACTTCAGCCATCCCATTTTGTGTATGTACATAGGGAACATGATGTTCCACAGTAATTCCAATAGACATGTAGTAATCATCAAATGCATATGATGAATATTCCCCAGCATTATCCAAACAAATTTTCTTTATCGGATAATTGGAAAATTGTGCTCGCAATTTAATAATTTGTGTTAGTAATCTGGAAAATGCCAAGTTGCGTATAGATAATAGGCATACATGGGACCATCCTGATGATGCATCAATAAGCACCATAAAATATTTAAATGGTCCACATGGTGGATCTATAGGTCCATATATATCACCATGAATTCTTTCTAGGAGAGCTGGGGATTCATTTCCAACCTTTTTTGGGGATGACTTGATAATTAACTTTCCTTGAGAGCAAGCAACACATGTGAATTCATTTGATTTTAGTATCTTATGATTTTTCAACGGATTGCCACATGAGTTCTCAATTATTCACCTCAACATTATACTATCAGGATGCCCAAGTCTATCATGCCATGTAATAAAATTGCTAGTAGATGTTAGGTTCACCAGATGATGCGTTTCAGCGGCACACAATTTAGTATAGTATAAACCAGAGGATAAGGATTGCAATGTTTATTTCACAACTTTCTTTCCAATGATGACTTGAGTAATCAAGAGATACTCATTATTTGCCTCATTTGATGTCTCAATACGATATCCATTTCTACGAATATCATTAAAGCTTAGCAAATTTCTTCGAGCTTTACTCGAGAGTAGTGTATTTTCAAGTACAATTTTTGCTCATTCAGGGAGAAATATAGTAGCTTTTCCAGAGCCTTCAATTAATTTTGAAGTGCCACCGATAATATGAATAGTGGATTTTCCCATCTTCAGGTGGGAAAAGTAACTTTTATTTTTTAAAATATTGTGTGTAGTTGCGCTATCAATGAGGCAAACATTATCCTCGGCTTTATACAATTTTGAATTTTGGGCATCCATATTCTTTTAAGAAGGTTAGAACGACATAAACAACATATATTAATAAATATAGCAAAATGTATTCCTATTATATGGGGGGGGGGGGTTACAGAATGAGGAGCAAAAGACCATAAACATCAAAATAACAAACCAACAAAATACATATTAACTTTAGAAGTCATATGTCACGACCATCATGCTCCAGGAAGTCAACTGCATCCAGGTGCATAATATCATCATTTATCTCATCATCATATGTATTAGCATGGTCGGCATGGTTTTTAATACCCCGTAGATTTCTGACTTAGCATTCACCTTTGACCCTTTTCGAGTCGGGAACCTGTGCCGTAGACGGGAGAGGTTGTATATGCCTCGCATTTTAGATAACCTCGACTTATCGACTTAGGATTTTCAGGTACTTCTTCCACTATTACATTTATGAGAATTTGAACTTTCATTGGATTCCACTAGGACCGTGGTATTTGGACAGCGGCATGGACCGCGGGATGAATACTGCGGACACATCTGAGGCGGCAGCCGCAATTCTTTGCACTTAAGAAACGTCCTAGATGCCTTTTTATACTTCTTTTCAGCCAAATAATTCATTTTAGCAGTCTAGAACTTAGAGAGAAACCCCATGAATAAGCTAGCACCTCCATTTGAAGTTTCAAACAGCTGATTTGGAGCTCATTTTTCACCTTGAAGGAGAAGGATTTAGCTCAAGCTTTCTTCAGGTAAATTGTAGCCCTTACTTAGTACTATAAGATAGTTGGTTTGTTTTCTTGATTTGGAGTTCCTAGCTCATGTTATTTGCACCCAAATCTGTAAGAAAATTCTGCAATTTCTGTTGAAAGTTTCAAGTAGGCATCTTGAGGGCCACTTTTGAATAGGTTACACTTTGAGTTTGGATTTAAGGTCTTCAGGTAAGTTGTAGTGCTCATTTCCTAGTTTTTAGATATGCTTTTAGATTGTTGATTGGGTTAGTATTGAATCTTGTAGGTTTTGTCAAAGTTTATTGTTTCAACTCGGAGACTAGGGTTTCTTAGTAATTGTGAGGCTTGTTCATCAACTTTACAAACCCAGGCATGGGGATATTTTTATATCCCTAGAAGCCATTTTGTGTGTTTTATTGATCTGGAAAGTTTGGCTCATTTTGGCCATAGTTTTAGTGTCGCAGTATTGACCGCGGTTTGTTTATCGCGGTGGTGACCGCAGGAAGCTGTCAGGTTTCCTGGTGCATGTTTCTGTTGTTGTACCTTCTTGGACATTATAATATGGTAGGATATAGTTAATACTCAGTGTATTACTCCCTGACATTACCTGTTTTAAATCTATATGCCCTCATTTATAACGTAGAATGTGTTAGCGATATGTCATCTGACTGGAATTTGACAAGGTGTACCTTTACTTATTATTATTATTTATTATTTGTAAATATTTGGAGTGCGTGGATTTTCAACAGAGGGTATATTTAAATGATCAATTGGTTAGTTCTGACAATTTGGCCGTTGGCCACTGCCTGTGTTACAACCTTTAGCCTGTTTGGCCGTGTTGAATTGTGAATTGTTATTTGGCCCGTTTGGCCACGATGATGATGTAGACTTTGGAAAAGAACCTGGGGGGTATGTGTTAATGTTTTGTCTTGCAAGGCTGGTGTATTGTTATTCTTGGTGCGTTGCGATGGTTATCCGATTTGATTGACCTCTGGGGAGAGGCCCCGGGCGTTCACCAAGGTTGGCCTTATGATTCCTGGGAGTTGTGTTGGACCTCCAGTGAGAGGGCTGGGGTGTTTACCGAAGTTGGCCTTATGATTTTTAGCAGTTGTGATTGACCTCCAGGGAGAGGCCTGGGGCGTTTACCGGAGTTGGCCTTACTAGTTCTGGTAGGGTGCAAGCTAGACATGTTTTGTGTTGCATTTAGGATAAATAGGTGTATGTTAGGATTCACGCATCACTTGCATTATTTATCAATTGTTAACGGAACGCCTGGTATGGGACGGGTGAGTCGATTATCGATGCAACTTTCTTATATCTTGTTATTTATTATCTATTGTGCTTACTGTGTTATGTTATCTTTGCTGACTGGGTTACATGTTGCTCGCGTTGTGTCTGCCTAAATCTTTTCAAAGGGAAAATGTTGTTTTAATTCATTATCTTTTTAAAAGAGGTTTTCGCCTACGGGGAACCCCCTTATTCAGCTTTTGCTGACCCCCAAGTTTTATTCTTTTTCAGGTGATCCTGATAGACATACCAAGGCATGCTTGGAAGTTAGGGTTGAGCGAACTTGTATTTTTAATGCATAGTATAGCAGTAGCCGTTACCATTCATAGTTTATTGTACTGGACTCGTATCTAGGATTTGTATCATTTGATAACTGTTGCTTCCGTTTTCTGTTAATTGGTTGATCGAAGATTATGTGTTTACCTGTATTATACTCAGGATCTTAAGCTATCTAGCCACTAGTCTGGGCTAATCAGTACAGCGTGGCGCACCGGGGAAATTCGGGGTGTTACATGATTTGTTTCAACATCAACTCTTTCCTTTTGCCCTTTTCGAGGCCTGATATAATTCAACAAGATGTCTCGTTGTACAAAAAATCCGGGACCAGTGGCCCCTAATACCACATTGGCTACATACTTCACAATAATATATGTTTCTTCCGGAATTGAACCTTTTCTGGGGTTTATATGACCTTTTGTCATTATAACAGCGATACGCTTCATTCTGAGGTTTATTCGGATTATTATTACGATGATATATTACATCTTGGCCTCGTCTGTGATCACTATCACGACCACGATCACTTTCTTGATTGAAATTCTGATTTCTGACATTTCTACGATCACGCCCTAGATTAGCTAATTAGGCCACATTCACTTCAAGGAATGGGCTAGCAACTGTGGCCCTGGATTCATGATTTTTTTAGTAACAATTCATTATTCTCTTCATCCAACAAAAGACAAGTGATAAGTTCAAAATATTTTTTAAAGCCTTTTTCACGATATTGTTGTTGTAGAAGTAAATTCGAGGCATTAAACGTGAAGAAGGTTTTTTCCATCATATCATTTTCTGTGATGTTTTCTCCACATAATCTTAGTTGTGACGTGATTTTGAACATGATCGAATTGTAATTTTGGATGGATTTGAAATCCTGCAAACGTAGGTTATGCCATTCACTGCGGGCCTTTGGCAATACGGTCATCTTCGGGTGATCATATCTTTCTGTCAATTTCTTCCGCAGCTCCAACGGGAATTCCAACGTCATGTATTGCAATTTCAGATGATGGCACAAAAATATCATGGCTCTTGCCTGCTCCTGGCTGGTTGTTTTGTTGTCTTTTACAATAGTATCTTCAAGGCTCATTGATGCCAGGTGCATTTTTACATCATGTACCCATGACATATAATTTGTTTCAGAAACACACAGTGGAGTAAATTCTTATTTAGTAAGGTTAGACATAATAAAATTGAAAAGGGTAAAATATATTACCTTCAGAAAATCTCTGTAGATTTATAGTAATTTTCCCGGTAGGACCCCGCTCCGCAATCGTGTTGATAACCTGGTATAAAATATTTATATATATAAACATATGAGTAATTTGTATGTGAGTGTGTATTTAATATAATACACTATGTATGTAATAAATATGCAAAGTGGTGTGGAGAGAGGTGTATGAAGTTGAGTGGTGGAAAGTTGAGAGGTAGTGGAGATATAGTGGAGGGAGAAGATTTGTTCTTATTTTATCACATGCATTTACACATATTTATAAGCAAGATTAGTGGTAATTAGTCACTATTTAATACCTACTTTTGAAACAAGTGTAAACACTTATTACATAGGCAAAAGGCCACTTGGCAAAGTGTAGGACATCTACATACATTATATATAATAATTTTATATTTTTAGTATTATACATATAAATACATATAACTATAATAACTTTAAAATTTACCATAAAAAAAGAAAAAATAATCCAAAATAAGAATATAATAAATCTATTTGATATATAATATGCCAAATTTAAATGATTATCAAATAGTTTGTTTAAATATAATTTTATTGATTTAGCCTTTTTAAAAGTAAATATATTTATAAATTAAATGTATGTTAATAATTATAATTGAATAATAAAATTTTGTTACTTAAAAGGGAAACTCTTTTAATATATTATATATATTAAAAATAAATACCTTCTATAGAGAGAAAAATCTTAAATTTAAAGATATTGTTAGTTATTCCCCTATTGGTGGGAGTTCAAATATTCATGGACATATGTTCGTGACTGGAGATTGGCATATCTCATTATGCATTTTCTCATTTGGTTTATTTGTTTTGAGGTTATCTGATAAAGAGAGATTATTTGGAAATATGATAATGCATTCCTACTTTAACGAGTATGTGGTGTTTCATTCGCATTTGAAATTGGAATGCTAATCGTTGGGTTTGGTGCTTCGCATTGGCGAACTCATTGTTCATTCCAGCCAACTCGTTGGAAGCTTTGGATAGTCATCACATGTTCGATGGAGTTGGGGTAGCGAAGTTCTTCACTTTTGTTTTGGTCTCACCCACCTTTCTATTTTCTCTCAGTTGTTCGTCTAAGGTGGAGAAGCACCTATTCCACTTCCCAAGTCAAGTTGACTTCCCTAACAGACTATTTTGGGGAAGTGTGCCGTTCAGTCACCTTTATGCCTTTTGTACCACCATCATTTATTACATGCACTTTTGAGTTCTTTGTCTCAGAAGGAAAATTCGGTGTATATGTATTTGAGTTGTGAACAGCTAGACATATGAGAGAGAGCACACTTTATTGTGTGATATCCATTCTTGAGAGTTCTGTGAGGTTCAGATATTGAGTGAGTGTTTTGTAATCTTCACCATCATTCTTAGTGGATTTGTTCTAGGCTTGTCAGCGTCCGTGATTTTCTCCCGTTTTGGGTTTCCACGTATATCTTGTGTGTTTCTCATATTGCTTTGTGCTTTTATCTTGCTTGTCTTCACTGTTCAATTGGTTTGCTTGTTTGCTTCTGCTGCCTCCGATCCCAACAAGTGGTATCAAAACCTTTAACATCAGTGAAGATGTTGTTTGTAAAATTTGATCTAGAGAAGTTTGATGGCAAGATTTCGTTTACTACATGGAAGATTCAGATAAGGGCCATTCTGGTTCAGGATGGGTTAAAGAAGGCATTGGATGGCATTTATAGAAAACCAGCAACCATGTCAGACGATGACTGTAATAATTTGGATGAGAAAACCCTATTTTTTATCCAACTTATGTTGTCCAAGGAAGTACTGCAGTAGGTAGCCGCTGAGAAGACAACATCCAACTTGTGGAAGAAGCTGGAGGATCTCTACATGACGAAGTTGTTAGTGTAACGCCCCGATCCCCATAAACCGGACACGTCACCGCCACATCTAACTTATAACAGAGTCTACACCTAAACCCGCCATAAGCTCGATGTTAAGGCTACTAATTAACTCGTCCTATCAGAGTACGCTGGACTTCGGGAAGCAACGTCCCCTCGATCACAGCTGCATGCTTGGAATAAAATAAACACATAAACAAGAAATAAAGGTAAATTAAACAAGAGTTATTTACATTCGTTCGTGGTCAAAGAGTGTTCCACACCGGAACTTCGGCCATTTAATACAAGCCGATTTCAAAATGAAGTACATGAGGTTCGACAGACAAAAATGATAAAAACCTGCAACCAAATACAAGGTTAGCACAAGGTTATATATCACGAGATTCTCTCGACCTCACAAAACCCATCAGGTGATAACCTGATCCCCTAACGGTTAGCCTGAGGTGAGTCCTCAAGGCCATCAATCCCACCTGAGATGCAATACGTAGCATCATTAGTCGTGAGACTAAGTATGAGATGCATACATATACGAGTTATGCAGTTCAAGCAATCGTGAGACACTGAGCAATATATCCATAAATATTACT
>MAYD01768212.1:0-12305 GCA_001909325.1 Ruellia speciosa
AAGGAAATCGAGTAGGATCTTGGATACAAGTTGTATCCATCATCTCTTGAGAAAGGTAAACATTTTAATCGGTTCTAATCTTCAATTGGTTCATTTTGAGATTTTGGAATTTTTACACTCACCCTTGCCATTTTCAGATTTTCCAAGAATTTGAGTATAGAAAACTTATGAAAGTAAGTTCACAATGGTCCCTTGACTTGGGAAAACACATTCCCATGAGATGAGAATTACGAGTACGGATCAATCTGAGTTTTTGAGTTAAAACAGATGAGTTTGAGTTTGAGATTGATAGAACAGCATAGAGATTCACATGCATGAGAAGAGACAAATTATGCCACGTCAACACTGTACCCCATACAGAGAAAATTAATGAGAAGAGCACTATTGTCGTAAAACTAAGAATTCCATGTCGTGTAAATTGAGTTGGTCCATGTCGTAGTTTTGAGAGTCCCATGTCGTAAGAAACGGATATCTATGTCGTAGTATGCACAACCATGACACACCACTTAAAACTAGACACTACGACACTAGTGGATTTAAACCTTAGAATTTACTCGTCTCACATTACCCTTGTCGTAAGACCTAATGAATTCATGTTTTAATTCTAGAAACCACGACACTACGACAAAAATTCTTGAACCTTAGACATTTGGACTTACTAATTTGTGGGACCCCATTTAATTCTAATTATCCATAGACAATTTAATTTGTCCAAATCTGGGTGACTAATTGGTCTGAATAATTAATTAGGCTAGTCTGCTTGTGATTAGCTATCGCGGCCTAGGATTTCTGTGTTGTTTGCTGCAAATACAAGATACACATGACTGTTGATAACCGTAAGAAAAATGGACACACGGGCACCCATAAGTCCCACCTAAAATATAAAGTGCCGACTTTTATTTGGTCGGGTAAATTTAAATTGAGCTCACCATTTAATTTATTTTACTCGCTTTATTTAATTCTTGTTATTAAATTTATGATGCGAATGGGATCTTGAATGATTGCTTTTCATTACGTGTCTTCGTGTGCATTTGCATAATGAACCTATGTACGAAATCGGTATCGCATGTAAGATACTAAGCCTACTAATCACGAGCAACGATTTACATATCCTTGTATCGGATTGAACAATGGCAGAGATACAGATAAATTAACCAATCACCGGATTAATTAATTAATGCATCGCATTAAATGAGTAATAACGTAAAGTGAAACAAAAAAGTGGAGTCCCTTTCAGATTTTGCTTTCGGGTTGATCGCCATAAGCTGAGTATTTCCACTTGAAAATTCAGTTTCCAGAGTAACCTTGTTCTACTCTTGTGGGGTAGCTCCCTGTGACGAGGTTTACAGGTAATTTAAGAATAGATGATAGAACGAGTCAGCGGTCCACACTGGGGTACGAGTGTGGTGAGGACCCGCCCTCGTCTGTAAAGACGTATCTACACTTTTAGTGAGTTGTGAACTAGCGGGTTCACGTGTCATTCATGATACGAGATTTCGCAATAGAGTTCCTTCTCACCAGATTGAGACTGCTGATGGACCGTTACGTTGATTAGGTAATTCCATCCGTGCAGGACTTAAGTATGTTGAGATTTGTTTATAGGCTAAACCTGGGTTAGCTAGGTGGGGCTTTCCCTTGCTTCCAAAATCCACTCTTATTGATAATTGTCTGCTGCATGAGTCTCTAATCGCATGTTTTGAGCTGCATCACTTAACCCAATTTTAAACTTGTACATATGCATTCGAGATTTTTAACTTGAGCCACATGCTTGAGCATTCATAATCTGATACCAAATTGTCCCGGTGTGAGACAATTTGGTATTAGACGTTTGTAATTAACTAATTCCGCACTTCATGTTCGATTATCATTCTGTATTATTTCTATTCTTAGTTGTAAGTGAGTTGTGATCAGAGGGGACACGATTCCCGAAATCCAACGTACTCTGATAGGTCAGATAATTAGTTTAGATTAGCCTTAATGTTCCGGCTTACGATGGGTTTAGGATAGAATCTCAAAGTAAGTTGGGCGTGGCGATAGCATTTCCAGTTGAGGAGAACAAGGGTGTTACAAGTTGATATTAGAGCGTATATGCTCTATACTAAGAATAAAATTTGGGAAACCGAATGTGCTTACTTGAATAAAATTTGGTCTTGACTTATAAGAGTGAGCGGGGGGTTTTGCTTTTGTGCTTTTGCATGCTTTGCTCGTGGTTGATGATTGTATGGAAGTTAGTGCCATTGTGGTGCTGACCCTTCCACATCAAGTACAATTGTGTCGAATGGCATTGAGGAGCACGCCGTTGTTTTGTAGATGCCGCCTAGGAGAGGTAGACCCGCAGTTGCTAGGGAGCCAGTTGCTCCGAAGGTCGAGGACTTGAGGGCCAGTCCTGTCGGCCCTGATGAGGAGTCCGTTGGGGATGTACCCCAGGACCAGAGGAATGTTGCACCCAATGCTCAGCAAGAGGTGCCGGTTGCACCGGTCGGAGATTAGTTTGCTCAAATGATGGCAATGATGATGAATCAGATGAATCAGAGTCAGAATTTAGTGAATCAGATCATTCAGAACCAACAGAACCAGAGGAATGTTGTGAACCCATTTCAGGAGGTGACCCGTTTGAACCCTTCACAGTTTGTTGGATTGACAGATCCGTCTGAGTTAGAGACTTGGATAGACCAGATGCATGAAATCTTCCGGGTGACCCGTTGTCCTGAGGACCGAAAGGTTGAGATTGGATTTTACTATCTGGAGGGAGAAGCCCGCAAGTGGTGGGGATCAGTTCGAGATACCATCTTTCATGAAGGTGAGTTCAGCTGGACTGATTTCAAGAATTCTTTGAAGGGCAGAGTTTACCTTACCCACATGCTAAGACAAAGGATTGATGAGTTCAAGTCATGGAAAATGAGCAAAGGCATGTCAGTCGATGAGTACCATGTCAAGTTCGTCGAATTGTCGCGCTACTTGCCCACTGGGGTAAGAGATGAGGGATTCATGGCAGATCACTTTGAGAATGGCTTGTTACCACACTTGCGCACAGCAATCGCCGTTTTGGGCTTGAGAACCGTTCATGAGTTGTATGAAAAAGTTGCCAACTTGTCCCAAGTGTCCAATGCCTTGAGAAGTTAGCAGACAAGTCTGGACAAGGCTCGCAATGAGCATCAACGGAAGAGGCACAAAGGTGTCATGATTCAGGATGCCCAGCCAATTCAGGCAGTAAGGCCTGGAAGCCGAAATGAACAGTTTGGCAAAAACCAGAACCAGAGTCAGTACAACAGCAAAGGGAAGGGCAAGATGGCCCAGATTGAGAGATCACATAATGGCTGCAGAAAGTGTGGAAAGCAGCACTATGGCCGTTTGTGTGATGGAAGTCCCTTTGTGTGCTACAATTGCAGACATGAGGGACATGGCTCGAAGCGCTGTCCCAATTCGCCAAGGCAGAACTTTGGTTCGATACCATAGATTCAGCAGCAATAGAATGTGAATCAGAATCGAGGAAAACAGATCGTGCAAGCCCCAACTTTTAAGCAAGGGGGAAGGTTGACCGTACTAAACCGCACAGAGGCGGAAGGCAGAGCAGACATCATAACTGGTAGATTCTCGATCCTTGATAAACCTAATTTTGTACTGTTTGATTCTAAAGTTTCTTGTTCATTCTTGTCTTCTCGTTTCACCTGTTCTTGTGACTTGATGCCACAAGTAGAAATTTGGACGGTAGTAGCGCTACCTTCCGGCGAGGCCATTCCTTGCAATAGGTTGTTCTAGGGAGTTCCGATTAGGATAGAACGCGTAGAATTTCCTTCAGTCCTCATAGAATTTCCCTTGACCGACTTTGATGCCGTATTAGGAATGGACTGGTTATGACAGTTTGAGGCCAGAATGGACTGCTGCAGCCAGAAATTGTCAGTGAAACAGAAAAATGGACCTAGGATCACCTATAGGCAGAACCCTAGGTAACCATCAGTGAAAGTCATTTCAGCAGTGGAACTTCAGAGTTTGGTCCGAAAAGGATACTCAATGTCTTATGTTCAGCTTTTGACTTGAACGTCGACGTTTCGGACCTGCAGAATAGACCAGTGGCAAATGAGTTTCTTAAGGTATTTCCCGAACGGATACCAGGAATGCCACCGGACAGGGAGATCGAGTTCACAATCGATCTAGTCCCAGAGACGCGACCGATCTACAAGGCACCGTACCGAATGGCACCAGTAGAGCTGAAGGAGTTGAATGCTCAATTGCAAGAATTGCTGGACAAAGGGTACATCAGGCCAAGTAGTTCACCTTAGGGCGCGCCGGTCTTGTTTGTCAAAAAGAAAGACGGTAGTCTGAGACTTTGTATATAGATTACCGTGAGCTGAACAAGGTAACGATCAAGAACCCTTACCCACTGCCGCGAATCGACGACTTGTTCGATCAGTTGAAAGGTGCAAGTGTCTTCCCGAAGATCGATCTGAGGTCAGGTTACCATCAGTTGAAGATCGCAGAGAAAGACATCTTTAAGACAGCGTTCAGGACACGCTATGGACATTATGAGTTTACCGTGATGCCCTTCGGACTCACCAATGCACCTGCCGTGTTCATGGACTTGATGAACAGAGTCTTCCGAGAGTATCTCGACAAGTTCCTGGTCGTCTTCATTGATGACATCTTGATCTACTCTCGAAGTTCAGAAGAACACGACGAACACTTGAGAAAAGTGTTGCAGATGCTGAAGGACAATCAACTTTATGAAACAATGTCAAAGTGTGAATTTTGGTTGGACCGTGTGACCTTTCTAGGGCACATCGTGACTAAAGAAGGGGTGTCAGTGGACCCAGTAAAGATTGAAGCGGTTCAGAACTGGCCGACTCCTAAGAACGTGACGGATATTCACGCTTTTCTTGGATTGACTAGATATTACCGAAGATTCGTTGAGAAGTTCTCGAGCATCGCGAGGCCGATGACTCAGCTCATTAAGAAGAATGTGCCTTTTCAGTGGGATGAAAAATGCGAGAAAGCATTCCAAGAGCTGAAAAAGAGATTGACAATCGTGTTGATTGTTGACTCTACCCATCGACGGCGAGGATTTCGACATCTAAACGGATGCCTCAAAGATTGGCATCAGTTGTGTACTGATGCAGAACAGAAAGGTGGTAGCTTATGCTTCAAGGCAGCTGAAGAAGCATAAGGAAAACTATCCCACCCATGATCTAGAGATGGCTGCAGTAATTCATGCCTTGAAGATATGGAGACATTATCTCTATGGCGTGAAAAACAGGATCTACACAGATCACAAGAATCTGAAGTATATGTTCTCGCAAGATAAGCTCAACTTCAGACAAAGGCGATGGATGAAGCTAGTCAAGGGTGACATCCAATACCACGAGGGGAAAACGAACGTGGTAGCAAATGCCTTGAGCAGGAAATCAGAGGAGTCAGTGAACTTCCTTATTTTAAGAGATGAACTGTGCGAAGAGTTTCCTCGAATGAATATCAAAGTAGTGGAGTACGGAGGTCCGAGAGTTCAGTTGAATTCCTTAATCATTCCTCCAAAGATCTACGAAGAGATTACCCGAAGGTAAGTGAAGGATGAAAGACTTGCCAAGATCAGAGAGAATGTGTTGAGAGGCGAGGCTAAATCTGAATTCATGATTCATGAAGATGGCAACCTCAGACTCAAGGGAAGATGGTGCATACCCCATCAGTGCATTGAGCTGAAACGTACAATCCTTGAGGAGGCGCACAACACACCTTACTTAGTGCATCCAGGAGGCACCAAACTGTACAAGGATTTGAAACAGAACTTTTGGTGGCATGGGATGAAGAGAGAGACAGCCGAGTTCGTGGCCAGATGCTTGACCTGTCAGAAAGTGAAAATTGAACACAGAAGGCCTATGGGTCTTGTTCAGCCACTTGCAGTTCCGTAGTGGAATGGGAATCAATCTCAATGGACTTCATGACAGGACTACCACGAACGAGAACTGGCAAAGATTCGATTTGGGTGATTGTGAGATCGATTGGCGTCTGCGGTCTTCATCCCAATCAAAAAGACTTGGACGTCAGAGAAGTTGTCTGAACTATATGTGGAACATATATTGACAAGATTTGGGACGCCAAAAGAGATCATATCAGACCGAGATGCCCGATATCAGTCGACAGTCTGGAAATGTGCCTAAGAGACTTTAGGCACACAGATCTAAATGAGTTAAGCTTTCCATCCAGCAACAGATGGATAGAGAGAGCGAATTATCCAGACGTTTGAGGACATGTTGAGAGCATGCATGTTGGACTTTCAAGGAAGTTAGGAGGATCGACTCCGGTTGATTGAGTTCTCCTACAGCAACAGTTACAATCAGAGCATCGGCATGGCTCCGTTTGAGGCTTTGTACGCGAGACGCTATACAACTTCACTGAATTGGAATGACTCAAGTGATAGAGTTGTTCTTGGGCCTCAACACATTCAAGAGATGTCAGATCAAGTCAGAATGATTCAGGTTAGAATGAAAGTAGCCTAGGATCGACAGAAGAGCTATGTAGATCTAGCTCGTCGAGACATGAAATTCACAGTTGGTGAATGGATTTTGCTGAAAGTGTCACCGATGAAAGGAGTGCGATGGTTCGGTGTGAGGGGCAAGTTGAGCCCGAGATACATTGGACCATATGAGATCATTGGAGAAGTAGGCGAGGTAGCCTACAGAGTAGCACTCTCGAATGAGTTGGGAAAGGTACACAATGTATTCCACATTGCACAATTGAGAAAGTACGTGTCAGACCCGTCACATGTACTAGACCCCAAGGAAGTTAAGTTAGACGAGAACCTCATGTATGAGGAAAGGCCTATTAAAATTGTGGACTCGAAGGTAAGAGCCACGATGAATAATGAGGTGAGACTTGTTAGAGTTCAGTGGTCGAGGCATGGCCAGGAGGAATCCTCCTGGGAGTTAGAGTCTGAAATGCGGTCAAGATACCCACAGTTGTTTGAGGAGTAGAGTCAGTACTTGATGTACTTTCAATGTATTATTCCTTCGGGGATGTTTGTAATTCTATGAAATTACTTGAGTATCTCGTTCGAATGTGATCACTTGTTGATATATTTACTTGAGTATGTCTTGTATTGCATATCATTCAGGGTTTTGCCCACGATTTTAAAAGTGCATATTTTCAAATTGCATGAGTTGAGTTAACCTGAATTGAGTTAAGTCGAGGCAAGTCACTCCGAGTTGAGTACTCCATAAGTCAAGCTGACATGCATAGATACATCAGGGTAATGTATGACCACGTCGAGCCCTTATATATGAGAGGATGGGGACCGCGGCCCTGCGTGACAAACATACATAAGCAATTGAGTAATTGAGTAATTGATTGATTGATTGAATATCTGAGTATTTGAGTACGAAGATTTAAAGTCGTGTCCCTCGTGATGAAACATGACTCTAAACTTCTATTTTTAGGACCCTTGAGTGGGCATTGCGTGTTTTGACATGCAACTTATGTGGGATGACATGCATCAGAATATGTGATCTTTTAATTGCTTGATTGATTATGTTCTTTGGGATAGGAACTGATTGTGTGTTTGCTTGCTCGGCTTAGCTAGTAAACCAATGAGTTGAGTTAGTCCGTATAGACTGTCGTCTGTGCAAGGACTCGCACGATTTGAGAAGAGTTGAGACCTTAGGGTTTCCCTTGAGAATGCATAATTCTGGAGATAGAATTAATTCGAGTGGGATTGATTGTAATGCCCTGTATTACGGAACCGGATTTGATCCGGAATTGATAAGCTGAACCGGAAGGAACCGGCCAGATAAATCTGACTTGGAAAGTTAGATTCAATATTAGAGTCGAGATGGGACCCACGTCTGAGAATTCGAGAAATTTTATAATCGATAGTCAGAGAAATTACTGAGAAATAATTTCCAAGAAGGCTTAATTAATTAGGAAATTAATTAAGATGGAAATTAAAAGAACAAAATAACGGAAGAAATGAGAAATGGGAATGAGGAAGTTTTAGTCTTGTCGTGGTTGGCTATGTCGGGAATGTAACTACGACCAAAACTACAACAGAGAGACAGACTACGACAATCAGAGAGAATGGAAGAGTTAAGACAGGCGTGTCGTAGTTCATGGAATGTCGTGTCGTAGTCTAAAACTATGACAGAGACGAAACTACGACAGAAAGAGTTGATTGATTTAATGGAGGATTGAGGCATGTGTCGAGGTTCGTTGTGTCGTAGTATGGAAACTACAACACAAGAAGGGGAAACCACGATACCACAACACGGAAGCCAGAATTGGGATTGTCGTGGATTCTGATTCTAAGATTGAACTACGACACAAAACAACTAGACATTGACATTCAGCTTGCGACTTCATTTTAGGAAAATTTGCTTGAGGGTAAAATTGGGAATACATTATTTTGGTGTATAAATACTCAAAGTAGGGTTTGTGCACTCATTCACAACCTACTACAGTTAGAGTATTTTACCTCCCAAACTTGAAGAACACCCTTTGTAAGCATCCTCAAGAAGAGCCGGTTTTACCAAGGAAATCGAGTAGGATCTTGGATACAAGTTGTATCCATCATCTATTGAGAAAGGTAAACATTTTAAGCGGTTCTAATCTTCAATTGGTTCATTTTGAGATTTTGGAATTTTTGCACTCACCCTTGCCATTTTCAGATTTTCCAAGAGTTTGAGTATAGAAAACTTATGAAAATAAGTTCACAATGGTCCCTTGAGTTGGGAAAACACATTCCCATGAGATGAGTATTATGAGTATGGATCAAATCTGAGTTTTTAAGTTATAACAGATGAGTTTAAGTTTGAGTATTGATAGAACAGCAAAGAGATTCAAATGCATGTGAAGAGACAAATTATCCCACGTCAACATTGTACCCCATGCAGAGAAAATTAATGAGAAGAGTACTATAGTTGTAACACTAAGAATTCCATGTCGTGGAAATTGAGTTGGTCCATGTTGTAGTTTTGGGAGTCCCTGTCGTAAGAAATGGATGTCCATGTCGTAGTATGCACAACCACGACACACCACTTAAAACTAGACACTACGACACCAGTGGATTTAAACCTTAAAATCTATTCGTCTCACATTACCCTTGTCGTAAGACCTAATGAATTCATGTTCTAATTCTAGAAACCACGACACTACGACATGCATTCTTGAACCTTAGACATATGGACTTCCTAATCAGGGGGACCCCATTTAATTCTAATTATCCATACACAATTTAATTTATCTATGCCTTAATGACTAATTGGTCCGAATAATTAATTAGGATCTATACTGTGTAGGCTCGTCTGCTTGTGATTAGTTGTCGCGGCCTAGGATTTCTGTGCTGTTTGCTGAAAATTCAAGATACAGAAAACTGTTGATAACAGTAAGAAAAATACACATGGACACCCGTAAGTCCCGTCTAAAATATAAAGTGCCGACTTTTATTCGACTGGGTAAATTTAAATTGAGCACGTCATTTAATTTATTTTACTCGTTTTATTTAATTCTTGTAATTAAATTTATTATGCGAATGGGATCTTGAATGATTGCTTTTCATTATGTGTCTTCGTGTGCATTTGCATAATGAACCTCTGTATGAAATCGATATCGCATGTAAGATACTAGGCCTACTAATCACGGGAAATGATTTACGTATCATGGTACCGGATTGGACAATGGCAGAGATACAGATAAATTAACCAATCACCGGATTAATTAATTAATGCATCACATTACATGAGTAATAACGTAAAGTGAAACAAAAAAAGTGGACTCCCTTTCGAATTTCGCTTTCGGGTTGATCGCCATAAGCTGAGTATTTTCACTTGGAAATTCAGTTTCCAGAGTAACCCTGTTCTACTCTCATGGGGTAGCTCCCTATGACGAGGTTTACCGGTAATTTAATAATAGATGATAGGACGAGTCAGCAGTCCACACTGGGGTACGAGTGTGGTGAGGACCGGCCCTCGTCTGTAAAGACGTATCTACACTTTTAGCGAGTCATGAACTAGCAGGTTCATGTGTCATTAGTGATACGGGATTTCGCAATAGAGTTCCTGATAGGGGTCGGAAAACCCCTATCATTTTGTAATAATTCGCTAAAGGAATACCATGGAGAACCCATGTTTTGCCGCATGTTTTGACAATTCTGGCGATTTCAGCCCCTTCGCCTCGCTCTTGTCGAGAGCGAGCCAATTTGATGTTTTTGTGTAGTTTTTGTCACATGTTCGCTAGAATTCGGATCTTGGCGAAGGCGAAACCTTTCGAAACCTGACACTCTGGCACTTCTGAAAAGTTATAAGACTGCATTGAAATGATTAGTTCCTTCTCACCAGATTGAGACTGTTGATGAACCGTTACATTGATTGGGTGATTCCATCCGTGTGGGACTTGAGTATGTTGAGATTTGTTTAGAGGCGAAACCTGGGTTAGCTAGGTAGTGATTTCCCTTATTTCCAAAATCCACTCTTATTGATAATTGTTGCTGCATGAGTTTCTAATCGCATGTTTTCAGCTGCATCGCTTAACCCGATTTTAAACTTGTGCATATGCATCCGAGATTTTTAACTTGAACTGCATGCTTGAGCATTCATAATTTGATTGAGATGAGTTACATGAGTTGAGTTTCGAGTTGAGTCTAACTTGAGTTTAAATCGATCAGTTGGTAATATGTATGGAGATACTACTGACTAGATCTTCACTGAGTGCATTGATTGCATGCCTGATTGTGGGCTTTCCTTACTTAGTCTCACGACTAATGATGCTTTTGTTGCATCTCAGGTGGGACACTAGGCTGTGAGGAGATACCACCAGCCAACTGAGTAGGGGGATGAGTTACTACTTGTCGGGTTTTTGAGTGAGGTCGAGAGAACGCAATATATCTTGTGCTAACACGAAACTTTTGGATGCAGGATTTACTTTCTGTATTTAAATTTCTCGAACCTCAATGTAATTTGTTTAATCAGTTTGTAATAAATGCCTGAGTCCCGGTGTGGGACAATTTGGTATCAGACGTTTGTAACTAACTATTTCCACACTTCATATTCGATTACCATTCTGTATAATTTCTATTCTTAGTTGTAAGTAAGATGTGATCAGAGAGGACACAATTCCTGAAATCCAGTGTACTCTGATAGGTCAGATAATTAGTTTAAATTAGCCTTAACCTTTAGACTTACGATGGATTTAGAATAGAATCCCGGAGTCAGTTGGGCGTGGCGGTAGCATTTCCGGCTGAGGAGAACCAGGGTGTTACACCTTGGGCACAGTCCACACGGACCACGAGCTCCAAAACAGTGCATAAAAATTTCCCCAAAATTCCAAAGTCAAGTACTCAATACAAGGAATACGATTACGCAAAGAAATCCCCTTGCCTAGAGGTAGGTTTAGATGTGTAGAAAAAATTGGGCAAAGTTTGGAAAATCCTGGCCTATGAAACAACCAGCTCACTTCAATCTATCCTACAAGATTCATTTCAAATTCAAATCACATTTCGAAAGATGTTCTGAAAACTAGGGAGCAAGTTCTAAAACTTCTCTGAACAAGTCAATCCAAAAGAGGTCTCTAACAGGTCAAAATTAAGCTCACAAAACCGTTCACACACACTGGAACAACTAGTTTCAAATATAGATATCTTCATTAATAAAACTTCAAATTTAGAAATTCAAAAGTCTAAGTTCAACTACTAAATGAGACCTACAACTTAGCTGAAGAAGTCGAGAGCTAATTTGAAGCGGAACGGGTTGAAATCTCTACTACAAGATAGATGCATCTATATGCTTATCGAATCCACCTCCTAGCTTGTTTAACTTGTGGGAGAGCATATTTGGGGAAAGTATGACTTGGAGCCAAGAAAGAATGAAGGAATAAGGTTTTCCTACCGCTTTGGCTATTTTTTTAAAATCTTAAAAACGAATATGAGGGCCCGCGATCCTCCACGGAACGCGCTAGGACCGCGTTGTCCTGGGCTGGCGGCCCAAAGGTCCAAAATGAGAGGGGGAGGTAGAGAAATAAAATATTTACCTAATAAGCCCAACACCAAAGCCCCAATCGGATATGGGGCACTTCAAAAATTCCTACGGTGTCCTGGAACAAAGAAATTACATACAAAAAATTAGAATAAAATTTTTTGGGATATTACAGACATGGATGTGGTGGCTCCCACCATATATTCTTGGTGGGAGCCGCCGCATCCCTATTATCTTTTTTTATTAAAAATGTATATTAATATCATCCAAGAGCATGTCCTCATTGTCACTGCTTTTAAAACATATCTTTTCTTCCTATAATATTCTTGGTAAGAAATAGGGTAGTAAGTAAAAAAA
>MAYD01768227.1:0-13815 GCA_001909325.1 Ruellia speciosa
TTTCACGTGACTGAGTTAGGGTCTCATGTTCACATCAACCCCTTTTGGCAAGCGTGTGTTTCATGGAATAATCTATATTCCATGACAATTCCCAGATATAATGAGGAAACTTCTCTGTTGTCACTTTTTCATTACTGTAGGGCCGAATTTGAGAATTTATTTTAATTTCACAAGGACATGGTGAATTCTGACTGCACTTTTTAATTATGAAAGCTTTTACTCCGTTAGTACTACATGGGTAATTTCTGCATAAAAACCTTGGGTGATTAGGTTTTTACTCCGTTAGTATCATTTGCCTTAATGATACTGTCTTTTAAATTCTTGCTTTTTTCATAAAAGCATTAATTTCTGCATCATGTCTTCAAATTCCTAATTTCTGCATTAAATTCGGCATCTTCTTCTGTTTTAAAATAGTTAGTCACCTAAGTCACGTTCGTGCATGTAAGAAAACCACGGGAAAACATGAGTTACTTCGTAAGCATGGGTGTGTTTTGTCTAAAAGGTTTCTACATCGGTTAAGGGTCATAACTAACAACGAATTTACAAGAGGGTTCGTTAGTTGTTGTTTTCTCACATACAATGAACCTGAGGCGTCACAAGTGCAATGGTTTAGTGTATGTATGTCTGGAAATATTTTCTTCATGACCAAGTGTTCGAAGCTGATAGTACCTGTCTGTTAAAGGGAATTCAGTCGAGGATGCGCATTATCTCATAGCTGATGTAATTATTTATTCTAGTAAAATCCACATCTATTCAAAAATCCGGGAGATTAACGGTATTTCATCATGATATCTCGACTTCACTCTTTGTTCTTATTTGGAGTCTAAGTATTTTCATCTGTAGTTTGCATCTAGGTGTATGTCAAACCAGATCATAAGGTAAGGATAACTGTAAGATAGATTTAATTATTTTGATAGTTATAGCATTATCTGTTTTCTTAAAGTAATATTGTTGCGCTCGTAGATAGTTTTATTATTTATCCATGAAGCTTTTATTTTAGAATTTTGCATGTCTAGAATAGTTTTTTTTTCTGTCTATCAGTAGTTTTAGTAATCATTCCTTGCACCTGGATAGGGTAACCGAATCCAAAGTTTAGTGACCTATATAGGCATGGGACCTGCTTCTATCACACATTCTCCAGTAGACGTCCCGGTATTCACTTATAAATTATTGCAGCTTGACCCCGTGCACTTTCGGATTGTGCCCAGAATTGCCTTACCTCTCATATTTATTCCATTCCCAGTGACAACTTTTTTAATACACTTCATCCATTCCATTTACATTCCATTTCCATTTACCGAGAGGAAGTACTGTGTCATGTCGAAGTTTCACGGCGCCGTTCTATGCATTTTTGTTAAAGTTTCATGTGGAATGGTGATGATGATTTGATTGATGTTGTGGTGTTTGGGTTCTAGGCTTGAGAATCTGATCAGAGGTGCCAGTAGACATTTGGAATTTTTCGTTCCTCACCACAGGCGAGGGCTCCACATATGAATGTCTACCTAATCTACCTAATCTGCATACTTTCTTAATTAAATAGAATTGATAACACATTAGACATACGTAGGATTGTAGGAACTAATTGCAAAGTCTTATTTTATAATTTCTAAATATGATGAAGGAATCTTCAATTTTATAAATAGATGTGTACCCTATGTGATACATGTATTTTTAATTAAAAAAATAGATTACAATGTTGTGAATACTAAGATTAATGTGTTAGCCCCACCGCGGGATCCCTCTGTTTTTGCTATCCTATGTCTGATTATAATTCTATGCCCCTACTGCTTAGTATACTATTATGTGAAGGTCAAACATGCTATTGGGGAATGAGTTTATGATATTTATGACATGCCGATTATATTTGTATTCGCTTGATCGTCAGAATATGTGGGTACTAAGTTGTGGTTACTTGTGGACTAATGAACCGAGCATGCGAACCTAGTGTATATGTGCTTTTGATCTATCCGTTGACATGATATGATTGGTATGACTGCATTCGCCAATATGTGGCAGTAGCGAGCTATGCATGGCACGTTGCATTTTCATTTGTTTCGTCCCCGGTGTGGGATGGTAGATCTTCCCGGTACGGTATACCATGGTGGATATTTTCATCCCTGATATGGGATGGCAAATCCCTGCTGCTGGTAGCGCGGGATATCATCCTCACGAGCAGTGTGGATGGCTAAGATATGTCCTCCTGAAGCAGCCCGAGTTGATGTGATCCTCCAATTGTTGGATTTCATATCCCGGGTCTAGGTGCCGGCTTAGGTATGCATTGGATATACGGTAGATAGGTGTATGCTAGGTATCCATTACATGCATCATTCGCATCACGTGCATTATGTGTGCCTTGTGGTTGAAGCACCGGTATGGGACGGTGTGATACTTTCCTTGCTCCTAGTTTACTTACTGTATTTCCCTTTTTCCCTCTCATATGTGTCCCTTGCTCAATACGTTGTATTGACCCCTTTGCTTGTTTTCTATAGATCCTCCTGGAGGCACGACTGAGCATTAATTTTGGGATCTAGGTACGAGAGGATCACATAGATAGGATGCATCTTGATACTTATGTTGTTTCATTGATACTACATTCCTTGATTTGACTGTCCATTTTACCGTTATGAGTACTGCTAGCTAGCCTGATTATCCGTTAGGACTTAGGTTGCTACGCATGAGATACTTTATTGTTAAGGTCCTATATGTTTTATTTATAATTACGCATGCGAAGACTTAATTAATGACTAAAAACCCTTATGTGTTTATGTCTTTCACTCAACCTTGTATCAATAAGTCTAAACTAACTGGCCACTAGTTTAGATAAACTAGTACGGCGATAGCGCGCAAAAAAAATCGAATTTTTGGGGCGTTACAAAGTGGTATTAAATCCCGAGCTCTCTACATGCCTACAAAATTGGATAGACATAGGTGGTGAGAGTGTGCGGGGGCTTGCATATAGCCTAGGATTTGGATTATGCCTCATATATTTTCCTATTTCAGGTCCGCACTACTTGCGGTATTCGACCACAGAGCGAGGTTCCATGGTGGGTCCCGCAGGGACTCCAGTGAGCTATTACTGTGCCATTAATTTTCTGCTGTGATATTTGTTGTACTGATGGTATGCCAGGTATCTAGCCCTCTAACTTTACCTTAGTTCAGGATTCCGTCGAGACGCACCATAGGGACATGTCACTAGGGTAGGCCTCTACGGAACCCCGCACCGCCTGTGGGCGACAGATACGGGGAGACAGTTGAGGAGGACGAAGTTGAGGGATTGGGCCAGGAGGAGCAGGCACCCAAAGGGGGTGCTGCAGGGACAGGGCATACCTCTGGTAGGACAGATGCCTCAAGGGCTACAGCTCGGAGCAGTGCCGACATTTGATCCCGCTTGGTACATGTAGCAGTTGGTGGCGCTGCAGACCTAGACATTGCAGGTCCTACAGAATATGCACGTGGCCCCAGCCCAGGCCGCAGCTGGTCCCGCTCAGCCAGCTCATGTTGATTATGTAGATTTAGTGACATGCCACCGGCCACCGACTTTTGCTGGGGGAGCTGGCCCCGTGGTCTACGACGATTGGGTATATCAGATCACTAGGACCTGTCAGCATATTGGTTGCCCCGAGGACAGGATGATTGAGGTTGCGACCCATTAACTGTCAGGTGCAGCCCTACAGTGGTGGTGGACTAGTGAGGTGATGTTGACCGCTAGACTGGGGTTTGGGTGGACATAGTTCAGGGATGCTTTGAGATTGCACTTCTTTACACCCCAAATGTTGAACGCCAAAAGGAGTGATCTTCTCAGCTTAGTACATACTGATGATATGATAGTGACTGCCAATCAGCAAAGGTTCGTAGAGCTGATGAGATATGCCCCTGAGTTGGTTCCCACTGAGGCTAATAGGGCACAGAGGTTTATTGACGGATTGAGAGCAGAGATTCAGGCTGCATATGGTTTCATTCAGCACACTTCTTTGGCCACTGCTTATGATCAGGCCCTGTTTGTGGAGAGGGGCCAACAGGACGAGCTGTAAAGCCCTTGTTTTATAGAGCCGGGAGACGCGCGGCCCTCTAGGACCGCTCCATTGACCACAGGGTCGCCGACAAGCCCGTTGGGCTTTAGTTCATTTTGTCCAGCTTTTATCATCAGAACCATAACCTAGGATCATTTTTCTGCAGAGATTTTTCCAGTTTGTCACCCCGTGCCTTTTTTCTCTCTCTAGGGTTCTTAGTCTTTGGCATAGGAGGGAGATTTCAAGCAACCCAATTCTGTAAGAAGATCGAGGTAATTGGATATGAGATGTTCTATCATTTTTACGGGATGGGGCTGATGTTGTTATGGGGTTTTGTATGTCTAGGGTTTAGGACGTCCGTAGGAGGATTTGAGGGTGTTCGAGTGCATTTCGGGACTTAGAACTTGAAGAAAAGCGTACCCGAGATACTAGGAAAGGGTTTAGAATGCATTTTTCTTAAGAATTTTCATGCCTGGATCTGATTAAAACAGGGCTGTCGTGCTTGTATAGGTGTGGTTCTCTGCGCGGTTAGGAGGACTGCAGCCCAAGGACTGCGCCTGAGCCAGACTTTGGCTGTATGATGCTGTCTTGCTTTTATCTTTCTTCTGAGCTTGTGTTTAGCTATTCCTTGATGGATGATTATGATGCCTTGAATATTAGACCTGAAAGATGATTAATCTTGATGTTATGGAGCTCATGTGTGAATTATTATAACTTGTGAACCTTGAAACTAGGTTGTTGAATTATGATTACATGAGTCTGGGAAATATAATAAGGCAGACGTATGGCATGCGAACCTAGGTGAATAGGTTAATTGAGTTGTATTGCTTGAATGGCGTTGATATGCATGATATTGCATGAAGCCTATCTGTGGTTGTGGCAAGCCTTACTTGAATACTAGCATGACTGTTATGTGCATCAGTGGTTACGGCGGTCGAGTTGTGTCCATGTTTATTGTCTACCAGTAAAGGCAGGGTCTCATGTGCATTCCTGGCATGGCGGTAAAGACATGTCAACGGTCTCATTTGCATTCCTAGCTTGGCGGTAAAGTCATGTCCAGTTTTTCTGCATCGCCCGGCATGGCAGTAAAGACATGTCAGAGGTCCCTTTCTGTCAGTAAAGGCAGGGATGCAGGTCGCCGGTAAAGGCATGTTCACTGCCAGTAAAGGCAGTAGGTAGGCCTAAGCATTCCATTTCATTGCATTATATATAGGATAGATAGGTGCTTGTTAAGTCATGCATCATGTGCATTTGTGTATGAATTATGTGGTTGAAGCACCGATATGGGACGGTGTGATATCATCGTTTGATTCCTTGTTATTCGTTCTTATTTCTTTATCATTATCTTGATACCCCATTTTCCTTGCATTGTATTATCTTGCTCAGTACTTTGTACTGACCCCTTTGCTTTTCTTTTATAGATCCTCATGGAGGCGCAGCTGCACAGTAGTGGGACTTGGGTGAGAGTGGACACTAGTCTAGGTTGCATTAAAACTCGGTTTGCCTGGATTTGCTATTTTGGGATTTATATGTGAGTTGATATGACTTGGGTTACTGGATTATGTCAGTTTAGACATGTTATGAGCCGGATTGGCTGGATTAGGGCTTGTGGCCCGGATATGATAAGAGGATTGTTTTATTTCCATAGTTTTGGAATGATCTTTTGACTATTAAGACTATATGCTGTGTTGTTTTGATTTACTATTTTTGTTTTCGCATGTTGCGGGAACTTCTGAGAATCAGCGTCTAAAGGGGGGACCTAATGATTTCTGTTTTGCTTACTCTTATCTAGGGGCAACTTCATAGCACTTGTGGATGAAGGGTCCAACATCAAGTCTTTGAAAATTGATAGCACATAAAGCATGGATGTAGGGGAAACCACTTACCTGCCATTTTCCACATCCACATTTCCTAGCCTTCAAGTTCACAGCATACCTCTGTGAGAATGGTCCATCAATCTGAAAATTGTGAGAATCAGCCTTGGTTGGAATAAACTCACACATCCTCACCTCATTGTTTTCCATAATCTGCTAAATTTTAGAGCAAATCACATCCTTCCATCTTTTGGACCTTGCTGAGGTGTCTCTAATCTTCTGAAATCTTTTCATCATATAGACATACAGGTCTATGAGCATTGTAAGGAGTGGTTTCTCTCTACACCTCAGTATGTTGGAGTTGAAACTTTCACAAGCATTATTTGTTAGAATATCACATCTAGGAAACTCCCTAAAGAAGGCCCTACACCATTGAGTTGGAGGCTTCTCCCTCAACCACTGTGCTGCTTATGGCTCAATGGTGTTTATCTCATCCAAGCACCTCTCAAATTGATTAATGGTTATAGCCCTAGCAGCCTTCCAAAACAGCTTCTTGAAACATGTACCTCTAAAGCCACTATTTTGGAAATTCACCAGCAAGTGTCTTGCACAATATCTGAATTTGCAAAAGACAAGAACCACAGTGAAATGTAAAGGATAATTAGTTGTCACATAAAGTAAGCTTTAAATGTAAAATTTAACCAAACAAAGTAAACTCATAACCTGTATTCAGCCCCCGGGAACTCATCCACCTCAGCTTGAATAAGCCCTGCAAATGTGGGAGGAATAATACTGAAGTTTAACAAATTTTGAACCAGAGTTAATGAACTTTAATTTGAGTAAATGATGTCTTACCTTTCTGCTTGACTGACATGAGTGTGTAGCGTGCAGTGTCTTGAATTTGTAGGTAGACCTTGAGCAGTCTAAAAAACCAAGACCATGTCTTTGTGTGTTCTCTATCCACCACAGCCCAAGCTACAGGAAGGTAGTTGTTATTGGCATCTATTCCACATGCTAAGAGTAGGATTCCACCCACATTGTTCTTCAACCAACATTCATCAACACAAAGTACTGGCCTACAACCAGCAAGAAATCCACTCTTCAAATGTTCCAGACAAATGTATAGCCTATCAAATCTCCTTTTGCTATCACTGCCATCAGTCTCAATCACCACAGTAGAACCAGGATTTGATCTTTTTACCTCCTCTGCAAAGTCCCATAGAGCTCATATTGATGGTTTGGAGTTCCCTCAATGAGCTTCCTTGCAATGTACTTTGCCTTCAAAGCTTGAGCATCAGAAATGTGGACTTTTAGCAAATCTATTGTCTCTTTTCTAAATGCCACAAAATCCCTCTTTCGATCATTCACAAACTTCTTCATCATTTTGTTTGCAAGCCATGTAGAACTTACATTCCTAACATTGTAAGTTGGCTTGCTAGTGTGCTTGTCAAACAACTCGGTTATCTGGAAGCATACCTCTTTGATCACCTTCCTACCCCTCAATATCAAAGGGCAATAGGCAACCTCACATTTAGCAACCAATCTATTCAAGTCATTCTTTGTGAATTTGACAGACCTTTGTGATAGGATGGCATAACTTTGAATAGCCTTCTTCAACTCTAACTTTGTGCTAAACACCATCCCCAACACCAAGTTGGGTCATAAAGCTTTTCACTATTGAATATGAGAGGACTATGACCTCTGCTTTCATCCTCAGAATCTCTGGATGTGTCAAGAGCATCCCCATCCTCAACAACATCACACTCATCATCAGCCTCACTACCATGTTCATCCCACATCCTAACAAATTTATCTTTACCCTTATTTCTGCTTCTTGAAGTCCCCTCATTGGAAGCCACAACCCCCTGCTCAAACACATTCTCATTTCCATCTGAACTATCATCTTTCTCATCCCTCATGTCATACTCCTCATCAAGATCACTAAAAGCACTCACATTCAAAGAGTCATCTTCATCACTTTTTTCCACCACCTCACCACTGTAATCATCACTCTTCTTAACTATATACAAGTACAACTCCCACACAGCTCCTAAGGCCTCACAAGCCATCCTAATATGAAGGTCTGTGTTCATTGCTTTCAATCCACCAGTTGGCAATTTAAGGTAAATGTTGAACTCACATCCTAGATACAGCCTATCAGCATATTTCCTAATTGCCCCTACACTAAAATGATACTAGAGCATAGTCATACTTGTATACACTTGTGACTGAGTTAGCATTAGTAAATTTCCCATTCACTACCCTACTTCCTGTGTGAAGAACCACAGTCACATGATGCTTGTCCAGTTCTGCAATTGCAATGAAGAAATTTTGGTTAGAATTTACCGTGGCTTTACACCACTGTAAATAAGAAATTGACACAACCAAGTTTACACATTTTCCAAATCTAGTACACCACTGTAATGAATCAAATGACAGAACCAAGTTCGCACATTTTTCTAATCTAGCATATCGGGTTCACACTATACAATCTAGGGACCACCCACAACACTCCAGTCATGCCCTTACCACTACAGAACAAAGTTGAAAGATTATCCCACCAAATCACTTTGAAAAGAACAGATCTTTAAATAACAGATCTTTGGAAAGAACATAACTTTGAAGAGAACAAATCTTTGTAACTTACCGTAATCTGGTGGGGGTTAATCGTACTCATCACTTTCTCTTAGAGTGCAGCCAAAATTCCCCATCATTCGAAATATTTGAGGTATAATCGAACTATTTGAGCGATATTGGGGCTAGATTCTATACACGCGATGAGAAATTACAAACCCTAATCGATCGATTGTCTTTGGGGTTGAAACAGTGTTGTAGTCTTTTGTTGAAAGGAAGTGGGAATTCAGTGATGTAATGGCGGCAATTAATCCCATATTCCCCACGTTTCCCTCCAATAAAGACATCGAGTTCCCTCTCTCATCTCATTGTGGCCCTACGTGGAGTCCACTTAGCAAGGGAGCAATTAACATTTGCCACGTTGGATAAAAAAGTGGATTAGTGGGGTCATGGACTGATTAGATAATATTAACGAAGAATCAGGGCCATCATGGTAATTCGAAATGAAATGAACCGATTCGGGAAATTAAAGAATGAAAGATTTCGGATTTTCATATTATTTATCTCGATTTTAATCCAACACCTCTTTCCTCCTTTCTTATCTTGGGATGGATTCCACTGGAAGCTTCCAGATTCTTGGATCCATTCAATAATTTCCTCAACAAGTTTTTGCTGACTGTTGATATGGGAAGAGTCCATTTCGGATTCAGGATGGCTGCTATGGAGAATGGAGAATGGGGAAGAAAAGTAGCTTTGATCAACATGTATAGTGGCCACTTGCATTCTTACGTTCTACTTTACTTCATTTTAATGGGTTGTTAAGAGTGAAGAATCAATAATTAGATGTCATGTTTGTTTTCTTGTTTCTTGGTTGTTAGATTTGCTTATATTTTATAGAGCAGTTGGACATGGATTCTTTTCTTTAATAAAGTCTTTGTTTATTGTTCCAAATGCAAAAGTTTCCAAATATCACTGTAGAGCCACCGGCCCCATGTGGGTAGTCTTGGAAATTTCCACCACTTGTTCCTCAATGTGAAAATAGTTTATTCAACCTTGAAAAGGGCTGAAGGCATAAAAAATTCGGGGTGGCTGATTTGGTCGATTGGCTGGCTATAATTAAATAAGGGTGTAATAGTAATATCTTAATATTAATATCAATCGGACGTTTGTTTAATTTGAGAGGAAACTCGTTTAATTTGGTGGATAAATTCTTCAATTTATTGACATCATGAATAATGAACTAGGTGATTGTTTAATTTGGTCGATTATTTAATTTAATGGGTAGAATGTTGAATTTTTTTTTCAAACCATACAAATATTCCCGTTCTCAACAACTCAACGTCTCATGGACACCGGTCAAACAATAAGTACACACATAGTCGAATCAAGGCTTCCTCATCCAACAATAAGATAAAAAGGGCTACCATTCAAACCAATAGTATCAACAAGGATAGCATAAAAATGTAATCAGTAACTGCAAAAAAATAAGCATAGTGCAATAAATAATACATCATAGAGTCTAAGGTAGCAAATAGAAGATCTCTTAGAGAATCAAGGCTGACCAATACTGCAGTGCTACTAGGAGGATTTATAAAAGATAAAATAATAGCAGGTTAGTACGAATACTAAGTAAAGGAAACAAAAAAATTAAGGAAGAAACGATGCATAAATAAGTAAATAAATAAATAAAGTGTATTAGACATTAATAATAGTAGTAGAAAATAAGTCATCCGCAATACGATATTCGTGATGCATAACTTAACATACATTTATTTATTCTATATGCGTGTACATCATAAGTGCGTTGTACCTACCTCAATGATAAGACCCATATAGCATGCATCCCTCATCGGCATCCACAATCGAACAAGAATGGTCTTGCAGGAACATATCCAGCCTCCAAGCATCAAAACTAAGCAGGGAGTCAACATGCAACATGCACTCGTGAAGTCGGGGCCAGCCGGTGCAATGTGATTATTAGAGACCATGTTGGGGTGCTCTAGTTCGTTTCATCCAGGCAACACCAATTCAGCCCAATTGATTGCTAACTGCATTAGCACGGACGTATTTCTCAAGCCTCGTTTTTCTCCTTTTCACCTTTTATCATTGAAAGTAAGTCGCAAGTTTCTATCTCATGCATTTCTTCACGAATAATCCTGCCCCCATTTTCATTCACACATAAATGGAATACTTAAATTCTCTTTGCATTCGGGCGGGTTAGATTTTTTTTTTTAATTTCGATTTCACAAAGCAAATCATTTGGTGGATCACATGGCAAAGCCAGCTGCTAATGGAAATTATGATAATTGTAAGGCTGTAATTTCGTGCGGACTATTATTGTAATTTGGCTTCGAAATTCACTTCATAAATTGTCCGTTTTCCAAAACAAAATTAATGCCAAAGGTTGTCCATCCAAAATTTCAATTTCTGTGAGTTTAATGCAAGTCTGCAACTGCAACACAGAGAGTTAGAAGGGAGAAAAGTAATTTGCAGAGAGGAGGCATTCAAAAAAGGAGATTAATGAAGTATGACAGCTTGAGTCAAGGATCCAATGACAGTGACACCACAGACCACACTATGCAGATAAAGTTGGGCTGCAGCCTGCAGCACAAGTTGATCAAATCACCAGTTTATCTTCTTGGATCTCTTACAAGTTACTCTGTCTCAGCAACAGTCTACCCTTCCCACACAAATGGATTCTTCCCTAACCAATGTTGAGCTTGTTGGGACTCAGCTTCAGCTTCAAGAAATCGCAAGGGAACATCAACCTTTTGCCGTTCTTGCAAATTTTAATGTACTACTCTATCCGTTCTGGCAAGAGATCCTCCTTGGCATAATTTGGCCTGTTTTCCTTTTCTTCCATCTGTTTACTTGTTTAACTTAGGGTATATGTCTGAATACATGATTTTATTATTGATACAGATGGACGGGGAAGGTGATGGTAAATTGATCAGCACATAAGCCAATTCCAATATATAGGGACGCCATTGGGTTCAAAGCATGCATCATTAAATTGAAATTATGAAGTTAATTTTTAAGAGCAAACCATGATTGGTAAATTGAATGTACAAAATATTAAATAATAATTTATGTGGAAATATATAGTTATACAATACTCCTTTTATTCGGAAATAATTATTGTTGAGAGATACTTGGTTACGATTATTTTTTAACCGAATAGAAATTGAATAATCAGTCGACAATATCTTTTTTTTACATACTCCTATTAATTATAGGATCTGCCGAATTAATTAATTATTACTGTAATTATTACTGTAATTAATTAATTAACTATAGGATCAGCACATAAGCTTAATTAATTAATTAGTTCCCTTTTTAAATAAATGCAGTATATATTATTTTTGGAAAATGATCAATGTGTATTAATTATAAGAATATATTAATTTCAGACATTTAATGTAGTTTGGATAAACACACAAAATTCGTTCGTTCTTTTTTCAACCATATTTGTTCAATATATACACAAATATACAAATACGTTCTATTTTCATGTAGATATGGTCAATGTTGTATTGAATGAATTTTCCCTCCAAGGACAGCTGTTATTTTCAGAAAAAAGCCTGCAACCAAATCAATCAAACGTAATTTCATCAAAAGACAGCCTTTTCATCTTCTCAGCACCCCCATTTCACCGATTTGCACAACCCATTCCTTTACACCAATCCGAAGCACACCGATTTTATCTTCATCGAAGAAGAAGTTGCTGCGCATTCTGAAATCCGAAATCATCTGCAACACAAAAGAAGAAGGTGAGTAGTAAGATTCACAACAGATTAGTCACAGTAGCACCCGTTCGAGATATCGTCATTTTGCGGCTAGGGTTTGCGCGATTTTTTTTCTTTTTATAATCTTTTACAGCATTTCCAGTGTATATCAAGTTAATTTTTATCATTTTTTTCATTCGATTTGCATATGGGGTTTAGGTGGACATGAGGCGAATCGGTGTATTGTCTCGCGAATCGATTTTAGTAATGGAACCGGATAGTTGTATGATGTTTATATGTATGTAAAATACAATATACATAGAGCCATTGAATCGGAACCCTTTATGTTGTATATGCATTCTTGTGTATGTTCAATCATAAAATGCCGCATTCTATGTTCCATATACGTAGTACTGTGTGTCCATTAAGTTAAACTGAATGAGTATGTATAGGAGGAGTATGCATTTGTTCAATATTTTTGTGGTATATATGTACATAGTTATGTTCTATATACATAATTTATGTTCAGTCTGAAACCGGATTGTAAGAGGTTCAATTTATACATAGTTCTGTTCTTTATACATAATATATGTTCAGTCTGAAACTCATCAATTTAAACTGAATGAGTATGCATACGAGGATGTTTATATATTTATTAAATATGAACAATTATATCTGTCATATGTATGTATTTATGTTTATGTTTTTGCTATGTATTCAGAGTATGCATATGTTCTATATTTTTTTCTGGTATATATGTACATAGTTATGTTATATATACATAATATATGTTAAGTCTGAAACCGAATTGTAAGAGGTTCAATTTCAATCGAAAAATGCCACATTCTCTGTTCTCTGTTCCATATAAACAGTACTGTGTGTCCATTAAGTTTTATATCTATTAAATATGCACAATTATATGTTTCATATGCATATATTTTATGTTATGTATTTGCTCTGTATTCAGAGTATGCATTTGTTCCATATTTATGGTATATATGTACATAGTTCTGTTATATAGACATAATATATGTTCAGTCTTATGTTTTACATGTTATTGCAGGATGGTAAACGAACGAAAACAATTTGCTTGCGTTCCAAAGCGTGTAGCGCAAATAAACAAACTGATGGTGGAAAGCAGAGATGATGGTCGTTATGACTTCATCGAGCGAACATGCTTCAGGGGCATGTTGTCTATAAAATCCTTACCTGTTCGTGTAGCTCCTACAATGCAGCTCTTATTTTTATATTGTGTACAGGAATGTTTGTGTACAGATTAAAAAGAGTGTAAATGGATGTTATGGATTAACATATGTTTTGTGAATTTATATGTTTTATATGTATACATGTCTGTTCAATGTTGATTTTTATGCGTTCATAAATTAAACAAATGCATCATAAAAATATGATCAATATCTAAACATATTTGTTCATTTTGATTATATTATGTTCATGGGAAAACAGAACTCGCACTCATGCTGTTTCTAAATTATATATACGTTCTATAAGTATATGTATACGTTCATAACTGACAATATTATGTTAAATATGGTCACAATATAATATACAGTGAAAAAAATGATCGGAAAAAATTTACATTTCACAAATCACTGTTGTACAATATTACCTTAAATCTGATCAATATATGAACATATTTGTTCATTTTGATTATATTATGTTCATGGGAAAACA
>MAYD01768238.1:0-11617 GCA_001909325.1 Ruellia speciosa
ACAAGACCCCACATGACTATATTTTTTCTTAAATATAAGTCATTAATGATAGTCAAACTAGAGTGTGTGAACAGTGTAAAAGTCAAAATTGAGCAAAAATAATGAGACAGATGTAGTACTTCATATTCTTTAGACTAATTTTGCATATTCATAAAAAAACATTCCCTTCATTTATGAAAACTTCCAACATATTCTTTTTTGGTTTGTTTTTCAAAACTTGTAATATTTTCTTTTCTGGATTAATAAACACCGCCCTCAATATTTTACCACCGTCCAACCTTGGACAATTTTGCCCATATCATATTTCAAAATAGATTTCTTGCTTTCAAGAATTCTCTTAATTCAAAATCATATTTTGCTAAAGTCGCGATTTTCGATTTTATTCAATTTTCATAAAAATATACCTCGTTGTTGGACATTATTCTTTGTTCTTGATCGAGTTCAAGACAAAATTTGAGTAATTGATGATTTTTGATTAAGAAAATTTTTTAAAGCAAGAAATCTGTTTTGAAATATGATAGGGGCAAAATTGTCCAAGGCTGGGCGATGGCAAAATATTGAGAGCGGTATTTATTATTACCCTTTCTTTTTAGAAACCTTTACATCTCACACCATAAAAAATATTATATCATCTGTTTACCAAAATATGTTATATCTTCCTTTTTGGGAAGTTTTTCAAACAATGATACACGTAATATTTTAACAACTTTTTCTCTTTCACTATTAAAGAATATTATATTTTTTCTTCCGTCCGTTAATAAAATCCAATTTCTTAAAAAACATGTCAAATCCCATATATCATACTCTCTAGGGTTCTATTTAAAAGGAGTGGATCAAATACAAAATTAACATTCCTAAATATTTCATTTTGTCCTATAAGATGATCATTTTACTTGATAATGTGATCATTTTGTCCTGAAGTGATAATGAATCTTGAAAATGATCACTTCAGGATTCCTGAATTTCTTACATTCAGCACAAGATTCAGATCTCTATTTAAATGTCGTTTTAAGGTTATGCACATTTATTAAGAAAAATTAGTTTAATAGAGAACAACAATATAATAATTACTTTGAAATTAAAAAAAAAACTGAGATAATAATGTAATAATTGTATTAAAATTGAAAAAAAACAATAATAATAATATAATGATTGTCTTGATAAATGTAAACGATAATCATGAACTAATATTTTCCCTTAAAACAACAATTATTTAGAAGGGAGGAAGTAGTATATTTTATATACTCGTTCCACTGATGAAAACTACATTTGTTAAAAAAAGTGTGCCAAACCATGTGGCAAGTTTTCACATATTTTTTTTCTTCTTGTAAAAAAAATAATGTTTAAAAAAAGTCCAACTGAGCCGGGTTTGGGGCCCTATTGCGAATTTATGCGGCATTTCGACTTCCAATTGACAGTCCACGTTGATTCCACAATCTGCTCTGCTCCTTACAATCCCTTTCCCCATTGTAGTATCGCTTCCCCGCATCGCGCGCCTATCGCTATCTTTTTGGTTCATTCGATTCTCTTTCAACTTCCTTGCATATATGTTGTTGTCTCGATTTTTCTCCTTATTTAATTGGCTTGGCGGATTGATTGTCGCTGCCGTATGCCTCAATCGTTGCTCGCCTTCGTCAATTGATGCGCGGTCGCTTTACGATGGAGTCGATTTGGTCGAACGATGGCGGTCCCAGCCCCTGGCATCTTGCCGCCTCTTTCTACTTTGTTTTTGTGTTCGTTTCCGCGAGGTTCATCCTCGACAGGTTCATCTTTCGTGTAAGCTTTTATTTATTTATTTGTTTCAATTTCGTCCTGAATGGAAAGACCTAATTTGTTGTTTCTTAATTATTGAAGATTTTTTTTGTAGTTTTGTAATCTGTGTTGAATATGGTGATGTGCAGAGGCATTTTCTCCGAAGATGATTTGTAAAATGTGATATATGAACTATGCACAAGTGTTTACTCAAAGCAAAATATGCCTATATGTGGTTGGCTTGTTAGTGGCATAATTGAATTAGGCTGTTTAATTTAGACTATAACTAAGGAACTAATTTTGCAGGGTTATCGAATGGCAGGATAACCGTAGAGGTTTATTTTATAGCAGAATTTTTAAAAACAGAACAAGGACACAAAATTTACAGCAAATGTATATTCCTTGGAAATTGGAATGATATTCCTTTTTAGAATTGATTCAATCTGTTTCAGAGACTTGCTGTCTGCCTGTTGAGAAGTGGTTCCACTCAGTTCAAACTCAATGATCCAGATACCTTGGTAAAGGTAGCAAAAATTTCAGAATCCATGTGGAAGCTAACATACTATGCTACTGTCGAGTCTTGCACTCTAGCGGTTATCTATCAAGAGCCATGGTTCGCAGATCTGAAGGGGTACTATACAGGCTGGCCTGATCAAGAACTGAAGTGAGTTGCGTTTCTTGCTATGATCCTCCAAGCAATAAGCACACATATCTTATCATTGAGATTCTTGGGATGATTGTGATTCCACATTGCTAATCAACCTCAAATTGATTGCTTCAGGCTTCCTTTGAAACTCATCTACATGTGCCAATGCGGGTTTTACATCTACAGCATTACTGCCCTCCTTACCTGGGAAACACGGCGCAAAGATTTCTCAGTCATGATGTCTCATCATATTGTCACTGTGACCCTAATTTCTGTTTCATATGTGACAGGGTACCCTTTCCCTTCATCTAATTAATGCTTATATATCAGCCAAAGATTCATTGCAAGAATAATGATGTCAGGAATCAGGATAAAAAACTAACAGTTATTATTGTCAACCAAATAGGTTCTTCCGGATAGGATCAGTCATTCTGGCGCTACATGATGCCAGTGATGTTTTCCTTGAGGGTTCTAAAGTCTTTAAATACTCAGGGAAAGAGATTGGAGCCAGCATTGGCTTTGGTCTGTTTGCCGTATCATGGCTTGTCCTAAGGCTTATAATCTTCCCATTTTGGGTCATAAGATCCGTAAGGTTGGCTTCCAAATGATTCTTAATTAACTAAAGTATTGCTTCCAGATTTTGTAATATTTATCTAAATTTTCTTCAGCTGCTACACGATTGAAGTCTTGGACCTGTCAAATTCATACTTCACCATGTTATACTATCTCTTCAACACGGCACTGTTGACCCTTCTTGTTTTCCACATTTACTGGTGGGTACTTATATGCTCGATGATCAGTAGACAGCTGAAAAATAGAGGACAAGTTGGGGAAGACATTCGATCAGGTTCCTTTCTCATTACTTAATTAAATTAATCAATTTGAGCTTGCAAATTCTGAGTTTTTCTAGACCTCGATAGTCCTATCAACTCAAGCTTAAGACGATACATCGCTTTATATATTCCACATACTATATTTTTTCTACATACTTACTGACAGTTTCCAAATGTGTTTACAGATTCTGAAGACGAAGAATAGATTTGGAAATGATGCTGTGTTTTGAGTTGAGGGGTGTGGTCAATGATGTCCTTTGGGTAAATTTCATGGTACATTTGGCTCATGTGTACAATTTTCTAATCTCTATTGCATTCTTTTTTTTCTGGTAACACAATAGAAGAGACACAGGAAATTGTAGCATCAAGATTAAATATGAAAAAGGAAACAGAATGCAGCAGTTGATTGATGTGCGAAAGATGTTCATTTTTTACAAGTAGATACTAATTTATTCTGACCATGTTCATTCTTCATATATTGAATTAGAGGGCATTGGCATTGTTTTTATTTTGGGATGATACTTTTCTAGTCTCATTTGTTATTATTATATGGATATGAAGCTTAATTAGTTTATAATCTTCGTGTAAAATTCTAGTTTACATTCAAATCCTTTCATCTAAGGTTCAATGGTGGATTCAAATCCAAATCCAAATCCAGTTATTCTATTCAAATTCACTGCTACTGCTAGGGTAATTAGTTTCCTGCTAACTTTGATTCTGATTTCTTAAGTGCAATAAACAAGTAACTTCTCAATTATGAAAGAATGCGAACAAAAATATCAAGCAAACTACAAAACTAGTATGAAAGGGTAACGGCAAATTCAGCAAAACTAAAATTATACTTCAGGCAAAGGGTTCAACCTGCGCAGTGAGGGCAATCTCTCCCTTAATTACTACTAGGTTTTGTCAAACTACCTATGAATGGAAGTGCATTACAAATTCAGGAAAACTTGCTTATAGGGAGTTAGCGTTATCCTTCAGCAAAAAATTGGTGATGGGGTACACCGACGATGTTGGTGTCACTAGCTGAGATTTGAACTATTCGACAATTTTCATGGGGGGAGTCGAAATTTAACTTACAAAGTGTTGTGCTTTGCAGCCATTCTAGACTAGTTGTGATGTGTTGAAGGTCCTCACCACTAGAATCAACATTTGGTTGGGGCCTATTTGTTATATGTATTCTTTGATATGAATATTGAAAATTGAATGATGTGGCTGGGCATATTATAAATTGAGGTTGATAGTATCACGATTGTTTTGAAATTGGAGAAAAGTAGAAATAATAATATCATGATTGTATATGAATATGTAAATGATAATTAATTTATAATATTTTAAACTTTTTAAAAAAACAAATATTATGAATTAGAGGGAGAATGGTATTACCTTACCAGTGTTTACTGTTTTAAAACTCAGGGGGATTGAACTTACCCTGGAAGTTGAGATTGACAACTTATTAATTAGTAGGTCAAATATAGAAGATCACATGAAACATGCATGTTGAAAGTAAAAGTGGGAGGAAGAAGAAAACTACAAAACTAAGTTGGGAAAATGTTAAAAAATACTTGATTAGTTTGTCAAAATATACAATATTGAAGTGTGAGGGGTTTCAAGAATTAAAGGAGTAAAACGGGTAAACATCGCGCCAGGTAGGGGTCGAACCTACGACTTTCTGCTTAGGAAACAGACGCTCTATCCACTGAGCTACAGGCGCAAGTTGCGTGCTTATTGCATTTAATTATTTTGACTATAATTAAATAGTAAGAATAAGGAATCTTCGGTTATCCACAAATTTCTTATGCTTCGTCGACTGTACCGTCTTCGGCAATAAGCTCATGAATGAGCAACGTCACGATGGATTGAGCCTTGAGGTGCAAAACTCAATTGTTCTCTGTTGGTTGAACTTTTTTTGCTACCTTTTTATGATATCTTCTTGCATTTCAACGCGGCTGTGACTGTGAGCGACGCACGAGGTTGTAGTATATTAACGGGTGTGAAAAACATGTCGAAATCAAAGTCAATAGAGCTACACATCCTATAAGTTTAGTTCCCTCAATCTTCCCTGCAACACTGCTTTCACCAATTTTCTCCAGTTTCGTTATATGGAATGGTGCCCATAAACCCTAGCTCAATTTTGCCCCTTTCCAAGCCTTGCCTCAGAATATGTGCACCTCCAATCGCCGCGTTCCGCTTCCGGGCCGCCGCCGACAACCCGTTTTCTCGCTCGTGGTTCAATTTCCCGAATGCTGCCGACGCGGCTGCCGGAAGGATTGCCAATGGGTCGGTTGATAATACTGGTTCCAGGACTTCGAGCGCCGGTAATAACGACAAGAATTCGAAAATTAATGCCAAGGAGAGGTGGTCCAGAAATCGCGAGAGCTACTTAACGGACGACGACGACGCATTGCCGCTTCCGATGACGTATCCGAATTCTTCGCCGGTTCCTGCGGAGGAGATTGAGAAGAGGTTCAATTGCGACCCTGAAATAATGGTATTTTGAGTTTTGTTTTGCTGTTAAACACCATGGTTACCAATGAATGTCTTTAATTTTGTAAAGTAACAATTGGATATAATGTTGGTAGGTGGATTATCACATGAGCGGATTTGATTGATTTCGACCTAATTTAATCATTTTATGGAATTCTGTTAGATGTCTGAGGCTTCATCTGTTATGTTGTTGAAGTAACTGGATACATTCCCATCCTCAGATTTGCTGATATAACAGTAGTTTGATTATTGCAAAAGTTTCTGTATGCTTTGAAAGATAGCTGTGACTTGGCCAACATTGTGACTGAATTATGTGATGAAATTTTCTGGTTTCATGTGGCATCGTTTGGAAATTAGTCAGTATTAAATGTATCTTTTCTGCAGTTTTCTGCTGTTGTGATCATGGGGAATGTTGTTATTTGTTGGTGGTAATTAAGTATTTTTTGGGAAGATCTACTTGTTTCGAAATTTAATCTATTATGCGTGCCTAAAGTTGTATCTCTTGTGTATATATGTCATTGCAGGATTGCAAGAATATGGTTTATGAATGGACCGGTAAATGTCGTAGTTGTCAGGGAACAGGATTAGTCAGCTACTATAACAAGAGAGGAAAAGAGGTTATTTGCAAATGCATTCCTTGCCTTGGCATTGGTATTATTCTCTTCCAATGCACTTATTTACAATAGTTTGAGTGGGGAAGTGAGAATTGAGATAAGACTGACAGTATTACAAACTTTATATTCCCAAATATATCTGCTGCTCATATATGCTGTAGTAACCCAGAAACAGTTAGAATTTTTGATGTTGACCATGATTTGTCATCTTTCCATATTTGTTTCCTCATGAATGTCCAGGCACAGCCACATGTCATATTTTGGGGGATAAGAAACGTCAATACTCTTTTTTAGAAAGAAACCTTCTAAAATGCAGAAGTCCCGTCTTGTTGTAGCGGTCATATATAGTCAATTAGTCAAAAGTCTTGAATGCCCGGTTATGAAACCTCTTATGCATTGAGATTGTTTAGGTGGTTTATGCAGGGAAATTTTAACGTTCCAAATGCAAGACTAATCAAAGTATTTTTAGTGAGCTAGATCCCGACATAGTTACTAAGAGGAAGATCTCTAAGTAAAAACTATTTGCTTGGTTAAGTTATTTTATATTTCATTCACTCTAGAGCAGTACCGACTTTTTTTGTCCCTGCTTTATCTCTTAATATTGCTCAAAACTTAGTCTTATGGGTTACTTATGAACAGAACCTCATAGCAATAACTTTTTGGAAAGTAATTAAGTAGTGTTTTTGGGAAATTATATCATGCTCAGATGGGCATCTTGTTAACACTTAACACATCCATTTTACTTGTTGTCTTCTGTTGGTTCAGATACCTTATACTACATTTTCCTTTTGCTCAAGTCTTAATTAATGGAAAATGATTAATTAATGTATTTTGGGAAATTATGCCATGTTCAAAATGAGTAGCTTGTTAACACATCCAGTGAGTTGGCTTTCTTCTGTTGCTTCGGATTCCTTATAATTTTAATGCTGTTGCCCACATGTTTTACTCTATTTCAAATGAAATAAATTTCACCTAAGCAGCTTCCTCATGAAGAGTCGCCATTTTATCTGGAGACTGTTTGATGTTTTAAAACACTGGATTGGATTTATCATTGTATTCTGATCTGATCTGATTTGTATGGATGCCACATCTTTTTCGCCACAGGATATGTGCAGAAGATTACAGCTCGTGACAACATTAATGTGATGGAGGATTTGGACAATGGAAAACCACCATGAAGGCATGACTGCGGCATATGCATAGACTTCACATTCGGCCTAGTCCACGGTTTCCTCACAAGTACACTCTTCCGCCCTAAAGCCCTCTGTAGTTCATCCACTGGAACCAAATTTTTTTAAGTCTAGTAGAAATTGCGGATAAAATAGCAGTTACAGATAAACATGAGGAAGTTAGATAAGCTGATCAAGTGTTATATGTTGCCATTAAAAGGGCTGAAAACAATAATGTACTTATTGCTGATCATGTGCTTAATTTGTTCCTCTGACAATTTTAAGAAATTCATTTTGTTTATTACAACTTGCAGCCCACATTTGCCTCAAAAAGTTTTATCTTTTCACCAAAACTAATCTAAAACAGTATTAGTGCTGGAGACGTGTGTGTGTGTGTGTGTGTGAGAATATAGGCAACATACAGAGTACCATTTCATAAACAAAAAAGGTCCCTTGATCTAACATTGGGAATAGTGAAAGAACACTAAAATACCATAGAAAGGAGGGCAAACATAGAAAAACAGGGGGTAAAAAGAGACAAAGGTTGTTCATAGGATGGGAGACCATGGGAAACACAGTGCTAGATCTCATCCATCTCTTGGTATGGTGTTTCTTGTCCATTTCTATGTTTCCTAGTTAACACTTCTTAAGCATGGGGAATCTGCCAAGTGCCAACTATTAAAACCCATTTGACTAATCCAAAAAAGATGAAGACTAACCATGTGGGTGTACATCTCTGCTCATCCATTGAAATGGGAATCTTTACATACACATACGTGTATGTATATCTGTGTGCTGTCGTGTTCTATTTAAGGGCACTGCTCGTAAGCTCTAAGTAGAGTAAACCATAGGAAGAAACCTAAAAACATGCTCGACAATGATCAGCATCAAAGTTTCCACGGTGCAGCAAGAATCTCATTCTCATACGATTTTGCTGATGCTCAGCACCCCATCAAGCAAGAGAAGAGTTACAGACAGGCCCCTGTATCTGCTGATTTCGAGTTTTCTGTCTCCAACAACCCTATGATCTCTGCTGATGAGCTTTTCTTCAAGGGAAAGATAATGCCATTGAACGAAAACATCACAAAAACCACCACTCTCCGGGACGAGCTTCTTGCTGGCGATGATGATGATGTAGCATCAACCAGGTTAGCAAGAGGTGCAAGACGGTGGAAGGAAAAGCTAGGACTAAAGAGATCACACTGTGTAGTACCAAAGAAGGCCGGTAAGAGTGTCAGTGGTACTGCTTTAGATTGCATAGATGAAAGGAAAACACCACACCTTGTTTCCAAGAATGTTCATGTCTCATCTGAAGGCGAGAGAATTGCATTTTGGACATGACATTTAAAAGTACTACTTTTACATATACATATACATATAATGCACACATGGGGCCATTTTTCTTCGCAATATGATAGTTATAATCACTACGTTACAGTTGTTCTATTGGTCATTAACATTAACAAAAAGAGCCTTCTGACTTAGGAGCATGTCTCGCTACTTACCACACCAGGGAGTCTTTGCAACCTCCTTAAACACAAACTCGAGCGTTTCATTTTTCTCTTCGAGAGTTTTAATCTCTGAATCAAGGCACTTTATTGTCACTTCAGCCTTCGATAGTTGCATGCTGAGCTCTCTCATTTTGTCCTCTATTGCAGCTCTCTCAGTTTTCTTCGATCCAATAATGGCTTGGGAATCATGGTAAAGACTTAGCAGTACATGTATCCGAGCACGCATAAACCCTACCCCCATGCCTACATCCTCAAAGGCTTTTAGAGTTCTATCCCAACTTTCTAATTGATCAATAGCTGAGACCGACTTAATTGCTCTGATAGCATCGGCTATGCTTATTGTTTCAGAAATCATACCAGCAGCTAGCTTTGTATTGAGACCCTTGATAAGATTGTCATGAAGAATACTGCTTTGACTCTGGCATAGCTCATGGTATTTTTTTCGAAGATGCACTGGTATCTCGGAATCTAGAATTAGGCCATCCACATGAATGGTGAAACATCCAACACCTGGTGTCGTGTCTTCTTCACTTGCATTGACAGTTGGCATGTCTTCACTTGCATCGGATGTTTCACTTGCACTGTCTTCACTTGCGACGAATGTTTCATCGGATGTTTCACTTGCAGTGTCTTCGCTTGCATTGAATGTTTCACTTGCACTGTCTTCAATTTGCTCCTCAATTTTCACTACAGCATTTTTCATCGACATTAACTTTTCTTTCAAGGACATCGCACTATTGTCAATAAGATTTCGTAGTAGGAATGTGGGATTGCATACCGGTTTTAATTGGCTCTGCCTGAGATGCTAAATTTTGAAGTCCTGTAGTTGCATCGATTTCTGTTAATCTTCTCGCTCTGACAATATAGATCTAACCAACACCAAACATCAAAAGTTAACTAGAGCCTCTTTGAAAAGGAAGCTCTGGGAAGTTCAAACAGATTAAGCTTCGAATTGGGCCTCACAAATACATATTCTGGACAGTCAAGGTTGTGTAATAAGATTAAGGATAGTCAAAGATTACCTTAAACTTGCATTTCTCGATTAGTTGGAAAACTAGAGCATCACCATCAAGCAATTCGTGGTCAATGGAGAAACTTCTCCATCCACCACTTAGCCCTTTTTTCATCACCAAATACTTTGCATAAGATTCCTTTCCATTTTCATCGACCAATGCCATCGTAACATCAAACTTCGGCAGATGTTCCACACAAAATTCCCTCGGCAAGCCCTGCAACAACATATATAAATATACTCCCTTCACTCTACGTGTGTTATTATTTCATTTGTAAAGCGAGCACTTAATGTAACTTACCAACCAGAACCCACCACTAACGTGCGATTTGAGCATAAGCTTCAAAAAGGAAGGAAATTTAGGGGACAGATTCTCCTGAACCTCCTCTGCACGCTCCATGGCAGAGGTGTCGAGGTCATTGCAACTTGGAAGATCCCTTGTTGGCTTCAACTTGGGTGGACTAGAAAATAGAAAATGAAATAGGGCACAAAGACGAATGTAGCTATACAAAAGCAGATAGTTTATATCGCTATACAAGTATTTACTGCATCAAGCTTACAGTATCTTGGCCTGAGCCACCTGTGCACGCTTCATGGCAGAGGTCTTGACATCACTGAAACGAGGATGATTTGTTGGCTTCAACTTGGGTGCACTAGAAAACAGAAAAAAGGAACAGGACAGGAAAACAAATGTAGCTTTAAAAGCTGAAAGTCAATCACTATATTAAGCTTTTACTGCGACAAGCTTACGGTATCTTGGCCTGAACCTTCTTTGCACGCTGGGTTGAGGTATTGACATTGAAACTAGGAAGATTACTTGTTGGGTTCAATTTGGGTGGACTTGAAAAGAGATAAAACAACAGAACAGGAAAACAGATGTAGCTTTAGAAAAGCATAGTCTATATTACAATAGAAGTATCTACTGCTGCATCAAACTTACAGTATTTTGGGTGTATTCGTATTCGTATCCGCATTCATGAATTCTCCCTGGTCAAGAATTCATAGAGAGCTTCCCATGAGTTGATTGTGGAATCAATAGCAATGTAACAAATCTGACTGATCATATTCATTTGGTTATAAGAAAGCACAGAAACTCTATACACGTTAGTTAGGCATAGCATGACTTGTGGGAATGCTCTATCATCAAGGATAGATCAGGCTGGTAGGGCGATCGGCCAGTCCCCCCAAGAAATTTCAAATTCTCATATAATTTATCTATTTTCTTAATATTTTCTATTGACAAAATGTTGTAATTTTGCTCCCCATGTAGTTTATGTCCTAAAATTTTGCTAAATATAAAAGTTGACCACCATTGACATATATATCATGCATTGCACCAATAGAATTCAATTCGCTTCAAATATTACAAGAACACAAATGCAAATTCAAATTTGAATTCGAGTAGTATGGCTCAAATTCAATCAAAAGTTACAGCATGGATTTGGATCGGTATGACATCCAACAAAATCTCCCAAGGGTGGACATAGGGATCTTATTTCAAAGAGGGCAAGCTTCTACACTTATTAAAGCTACGGTGATATGATCTGTATGGGGCAAAATCTTAGAAGGCAAAATCAAATTATTAATAAAAAA